>JASDQU010736483.1:211549-230126 GCA_032191745.1 Picea mariana
TAAAAATGCACTTCTGAATGGTCTTGGAGAATTGGTATTCACCAAAGTTGCACATTGTAAATCCACTAAAGATATTTGGGACAAACTTCGAAATATTTGTGAAGAAAATTCAAAAGTCAAAGCAACAAAGCTTCAAACTTACATAGGTTAGTTCGAAAAACTAAATATGAAGGAACATGAGAACACTGTAGCTTATCTTTTACGAGTTGATGAAACAATAAATGCAATCTTGGGATTGAGAGAAGAAATCAAAGAATCTGTAATTGTTCAAAAGGTACTAAGATCCTTTCCTGTGAGATTTGACCCTAAGATATCAACAATAGAGGAAAGAGAATATCTAAACTCAATAAGCATGGATGAACTACATGGAATCTTCACAGCATATGAAATGAGAAATGAACAGGAAAATCTAGATATAAAAGAAGCATCCTTCAAAGAATCAAAAATGTCAAGGAAAAAGGGAAAGCAAACAAAAAAAGAACATAGCAACAATAGTGATGTCTCGGAAGATGATGAAGAAGTGGCCAACTTTGTCAGAAGATTGAACAAAGGAACCAACAACAAGTATAGAGGTAAGCTTCATTTGATTTGTTTTAATTGTGATGGTATTGGTCATTTTGCTAAAAAATGTTCTCATAAGAAAAAGAGAAATGATGAAGGTTACTCAAATAGAAAACAAACATATAAAGGCAAAAGAACCAGAAAGAAAGTTTTCAAGAAAAGCTTATGCACCAAACAAGACATCTCATCATCAGATGAAGATGAAGTCAATGATAGTGAGACATAAAGAGTTCTATTCATGGAAGTAGAAGACTCTGATAAATAAGACTCTGAAGAATAATATGAAGAGGTCGAAGAAGAATATGAAGAGGCAGAAGTTGACTATAGAGAAGAAATTTTTTGTGCCATAGAAGTTATCAGAAGAGAAAAGAAGAAAAACAAGAAACTACAAGCAGAACTAGACAAGAAAGAAGACACTCATGAACTAGAACAAATGATCACAAATTTGAAGGTTCAAATTGAAGAAGATAAAAGAATTGAAGAAGCACTCAAAGAACAGCTAGAAGGAAGAGACAAGATCATTGGAAATTTGAAAGAATAAATTGTCACATTAAAAAAGGATCTTCAAAATAAAAATATGCAGAACAACTCAAAAGTTTAATATGACATTATCAACAGTCAAAAATATCATCATGACAAGTACAGACTTGGATACAATCAGATAGAAAAGGGATCAAGCTCCAAAACAAAAGAACACGAAACATATCCAAAAAGCTATGCAGAAACAATCAAAGGGGATAGAAAGGTCTACAAATAAAATTATAGGGACACTCCTCCACCGAGAAGATTCAGATTTTATAATCAATGATCGATAGAAATAGATAGGCCTCAGGAAGAAGAAGGATTAATAAGAGTACCTCCTTTCACAATATCTTCAACTCCCAGGTATCAAACTATCTTTTTTGGTTTATGTTATGCATGTAATAATTTTGGACATAAAGCTATGAATTGCAGAGCTAACAACAGGAACATAAACAAATTTGAAAGTCATACACAAAAGGGTTATCCAAGAAGGCCTAGTGAAACACAGAGAAGAAGTTACAACATGTTTGAATCTTTGAGAACTAAAGTGGAATGCTACAAATGTAAAAACTTTGGACACATGAAAAAATTGTTGAAAAGTCAACAATAAACATGTGTCTAATTTACTTTTATCTGAAATAAATTGGACAATAAATATTAATCTATTATCTCATAATTAATTGAAATAATTAACTGAAATGGAAAATCAACTAACTATGGGAAATTCGAGTTCAAAGGTTGTCTGGTAAGACATGGAGGTGACTTGAAGTTGTAACAGAGTTATAAGTGTAGTTATGAGAGTTGTGAAGTAGTTTAACTCAGTTAAGTGAGTTAAGCCCAGTTGTACTAGTTGTAACTAAACTTGCACTAGTGAGAGTTCGGTGAATTAATTATTAATTAATTCAAAATCAGTGAAATCACATGCAACTGAAGATTCACCATGGTTAACTACATGCATGTCAGATCCAGTGGAGACCTAGTTGAGATAACAGGTGAAAGGGATAGTTTGGCTATGAGGCGTGATTTGAGTGAAGTGCACTCATGTAATCACACATGTAGTGGATATGCTCATGAGCATGTGAAAACTAGGCAATTCGAATTCATTGTGAGAATTCTAATTGCAGGGATTGTGCTGAGGAGGCAGGTTGTCTAGAGACAGAATATTGGCACATGAATTTGTCAATTTTTGTATGACAGTTTGAGATGATTGTATTGTACTAAGATCTCTTGGATTAGAGTTTTGTATGAGATTGTTTCATGATCCATGATATATATAATATATGATAGTGGGGTTTTTATCTTTATGCTTTCCCGAAAAAACTTCTGTGTTATGTGTTCTTGATATTTCACTTTGTGATCATGGTTTAATTTCCGCAAGAATATAAGTATAAGCGATTATGTATTTAACAATGGCATATAATTGTTAGATTAGGAGAATCACAGGAAATGCTTAATTTGTGTTGAAATTTCTACATGGTATCAGAGCCATGGAGCCACGGAAGTGAGGTGCGGAGATAATAGTATTTTCATAGGTCCTATCTCTGGCAGGGTACGACGACATAGTGCTAAAAACTTCACACATTTCAAAGAGAAGAAATTCTCTCACCCCACTCAAAGGAGAGGTGCGAACTTCCTTAGGATTTTCATAGGATCCTCAAAGGAGAGGTGTGAGCCTCCCTCACACCACTGTGCATTACAGTGCGAACTTCCTCATAATTTTTGTAGGTTGTACACTGGTGAGGTGTGAACTTCCCTTAGGCTAGTAACTGGTCAGGTGTGAACCTCCCAAGGCAAGAAGGATTGCGGCAATTGAGTTTGTGGTTGGATAAAATTAGAATTTGTAGAAGGACTTTCTTGGTGCTACAGTTGATTCAAGATCAAAATGGATTTCAATGGCTTGAGGTTGGAGTATGCACTCGAGGGAAGTGTGAACTACATTGCTTGGAAGGACATGATGGAGGTAGTACTCAAAGACAATGGCTTGAAGGAATACATTAAAAAATATGTTCCTAAGCTGGATGCGATAGGCATTGCAAATCTTGATGCATGGAAAAAAAAAGTAGCAAAGGCGAGGAGGATTTTGTTGGAGGGAGTACGAGACCACATTTTCTCAAGTCTCCATGGGAAAGCCACACCACATGCAATGTGGAAGGTTTTGATGGATCTATTCCAAAACAAAAGCGACCATAGGAAATTGGCGCTCAAAGATAAACTCAGGAAGATCAAGATGGATAAGGGTGACTCCATTCCAAAATATCTCACGAAGTTTGTCCAATGTCGGGATGAGCTTGGAAGTGTGGGAATAATAGTCACTGTTGATGATTTGGTGAGCTTGGATCTCCTAGGACTTCCCAAGAGTTGGCACAGTTATCAAGACTCTGTCAATGGAAGGGGAAAATTGCCAGATTGGGAATGACTATGGTCGGATCTAGTGCAAGAGGAGTTTAGGTGGAACACTAGAGATGGATCTTCATAAAAGCATGATGATGAAGAGGATTTTTCTTTGAATGCAAAGGAAAGGAAAGGGAAAGGGAAGAAATTCCATTCAAAATCCGAGTCTAAAGTCAAGAAGCTGGATTTGTCCAAAGTGAAGTGTTTTCACTGTCACGAACATGGGCATCTCGCTACTAACTGTTCGCAGAAGAGGAAGAACAAGATGGTTGTTGGAGCTACAATTGGTGAGGCTCTTGTCTCACAATTTGAACTTGAATTCTCTTTGATCACATGCATGGCATAAAGTGCATCAGGATCGGTGTGGTATTTGGATAGTGGCGCTTCCTTCCACATGATGGGAGATAAAGAGTCTTTCAGTGATTTGGAGGAGAAATATCTTAGAATGCATATTGAGATGGGTGACGATGGACGATACAGTGTGACTGGTATTGGTACCATTACCTTTCAGAGGGAGTCAGGTAAACCATTTCAATTGAAAAATGTTATGCATGTTCCAGGTCTGAAGAAAAATCTGGTCTCAGTCGCAATGTTGGAGGACAAAGGCTATGACGTTACTTTCAACGATGGAAAAGCCTACCTGCGACATAAAGCAATGGGTCAAGTCAAGAAGATAGGGATTCAAGTTAAGAATATCTACATGCTAGAGGTAGATGGTTGTGGTGCCATGGTGGGCAAGGCAGAAAAAATGGTGAGCCAGGATGAGGGTGAATTATGGCACAGGCGATTGGGCCATCTTCATCACGGAGCCTTGAAGATCATGCAACAAATATCTACTAGACTTCCAAGGGGAACACTTGCTCAGTTAGATCAGTGCAAGGGGTGCACCCTGGGGAAGTATGTAAAGCCCACCTTTCATGAAATGGAGAACCATGCTTTGGTGATCCTGAAGAGAATTCACATAGATGTGTGTGGACCATTCTCGGTTGCTTCAACAACAAAACATAGGTATTATGTTATTTTTGTTGATGACTTNCCAAGGGGAACACTTGCTCAGTTAGATTAGTGCAAGGGGTGCACCCTGGGGAAGTATGTAAAGCCCACCTTTCATGAAATGGAGAACCATGCTTTGGTGATCCTGAAGAGAATTCACATAGATGTGTGTGGACCATTCTCGGTTGCTTCAACAACAAAACATAGGTATTATGTTATTTTTGTTGATGACTTTTATCGTAAATGCTAGATATTATTCATGCAAAAGAAGGATCAAACATTCTCAAATTTTTGTGAGTTTAAAGCATTGGTGGAGAAAGAGTCAGGGAAACAAGTGAAGGATCTAAGGAGAGATAATGGTGGAGAATACATCTTTAACGAATTCAAAGACTTCTGTAGCAGAGAAGGAATTCAAAGAGAACTCATAGCGCCTCATAACCCACAACAAAATGGGGTCGTAGAGAGGAAGAACAAAACAATTGTGGGTGTTGCACGAGAGATGTTGCATGATCAGGGCCTACCAATGCATTTGTGGGCATAAGCATGCAATACTGCGGTTTATGTTCAAAAATGTTGTCCTCATAGAATACTTGGCATGAGTACACCTGAAGAAGCTTTCAATGGTAAGAAACCTGATGTTTCTCATTTTAAATTTTTTGGCTCATCTGTTTAGGTGCATGTGAACAAGGATGCTAGGAAGAAGCTAGAACCAATTGTTGAAGTTGGGATATTTGTGGGGTACACAGAAACACCCCATAATTATCATGTGTATTTTCTGAACAGTTAGATGACTGTTATGCGACAGGATATAAAATTTTATGAGGGGAAAACCATGCGGTTGTTGCTTGAGACTGAGCTAGACTTACATGCAGAAGAGGAACTCTTGGTTCCCAAAGATGAGTCTCAAGATGTGGATCAGCCACATGAGGAGGTTCATGGAGTGGAGGAAAGCACTCAAGTAGAGCCATGCATCAAAAATGGCAGAAAGCGTACCACGGAAGCTGACAGATTGAGACTAGATGCTGCACAGAATGTAGGAGCCCCTACTTCACAATGCAGGTAAAGACAATCTCCCGATTGATTTGCTGGATACATGGCTGTAATCACCAAATGTATTGTCAATGAACCATCTTCCTTTCAAGAAGCAGTGTAGGATCCCACTTGGTTTGATTCTATGATAGAAGAGTATCACTCCATTTTCAAAAATAGTGCATGGGAAATTGTCCCAAGACCGGTCGACAAATCAGTGGTAGGTTCGAGATGGATCTACAAGGTAAAGCAAGCTGCTGATGGGAGTGTGGAGAAATACAAGGATAGGTTTATGGCCCAAGGATTCTCATAGATTGAGGGGATATATTATGATGAGACCTTTGCACCTATCGCAAGGTACTCTTCCATAACATCCATCCTTGCACTCTCAGCATAGATGGGTTGGCGCATTCATCAGATGGATGTAAAAACTACCTTTCTCAATGGGATCATTGAGGAATAAGTGTACATTGAATAGCCAAAAGGTTTTGAGAGCTTTGACAAGGAGTTGCATGTGTGAAGACTCAAGAGAGCACTGCATGGTTTGAAGCAAGCACCCCGTGCTTGGTACACTTGGATAGACAACTATTTCATTAGATTGGGCTTCACCAAAAGTGAAGCGGATGCAAAACTATACCAAATTTTGGTGGAGGGTAAGATCTTAATCATTGTTCTTTATGTTGATGATTTAATACTGACTGGTGATGAGCAACTGATACACTCATGCAAGGATGACCTTGCAAAGGAGTTCGAGATGAAGGATTTGGGCCTCCTTCATTATTTCCTTGGATTGGAAATATGGCAGCAAGATGGTGAACTTTTTGTGTCTCAAGGAAAGTATGCAAGGGATATACTGGGTAAGTTTCACATGGAAGGATACAAACACATGTATACTCCTCTTCTAGGAAACTGAAGGAAAGAGGATGTTATTTCTAGAGAGGTAGTGGATGCTACTATCTATCGACAGTTAGTAGGTTCACTAATGTATTTAGTGAACACGAGACTAGACATTTTCTATGAGGTTAACCAGCTAAGTCAAGCAATGGTTAAGACTACCAAACTCTTTTGGAAGGCAGGTATTCATGTCCTGAGATATCTGAAGGGCACATTTGAGTATGGATTATGGTATATATAGATGGATGATGTGAAGTTGCATGGCTTCACAGATGCAGATTGGGCGAGCAGCCCTATGGATAGAAAGAGCACATCAGGGGGGATCTTTAGTATTAGATCTACAGTTGTTTCTTGGTACAGAAGGAAACAAAGATCCGTGGAACTCAGTTCAGCGAAAGAAAAATACATGGCAGCGAGTCAAGATGCATGTGAGGCTATCTGGATGAGAAAGATCTTGGTTGGTTTGTTTGGTTCTCATTTAGATCCGACAATGATTCATTGTGATAATCAAAGTTGCATTAAACTCTTGATTAATCTTGTGTTTCATGATAGATCTAAGCATATAGATATCTGGTATCATAATCTCAGAGATTATGTGCAGCGGAAGATCATGTTGCTTCAATACATTCCTACGGAAGATCAGGATGCAAACATTCTGACGAAGGCGCTCACCAGGAGCAAATTCGAATATCAAAGAGACAAGATTGGGGTGAAGGATAATCCCTTTCTTGTTGAGAGGGAGTGCTGAAAAGTCAATAAGAAACATGTGTCTAATTTACTTTTCCCTTAAATAAATTGGACAATAATTATTAATCTATTAGCTCATAATCACTTGAAATAATTAACTGAAATGACAAATCAGTTAACTATGGGAAATTTGAGTTCAAAGTTTGGCTTGTAAGACATGGAGGTGAATTGAAGTTGTAATAGAGTTATAAGTGTAGTTATGAGAGTTGTGAAGTAGTTTAACTCAGTTAAGTGAATTAAGCCCAATTGTACTAGTTGTAACTAAACTTGCACTAGTGAGAGTTCAGTGAATTAATTATTAATTAATTCAAAATCAGTGAACTCACATGCAACTGAAGATTCACCATAGTTAACTACATGCATGTCAGATCCAGTGGAGACCTAGTTGAGATAACAGGTGAAAGGGACAATTTGGCTATCAATTGTGATTTGAGTGAAGTGCACTCATGCAATCACACATGCAGTGGATATGTTCATGAGCATGTGCAAACTAGGCAATTCGAATTCATTGTGATAATTCTAATTGTAGGGATTGTGCAGAGGAGGAAGGCTATCTAGAGACATAATATTGACGGATGAATTTGTCAATTTTTGTATGAAAGTGTGAGACGATTGTATTGTACTAAGAGCTCTTGGATTAGAGTTTTGTATGAGATTGTTTCATAATCCATGATATACATAATATATGATAGTGGGGTTTTTATCTTTATGCTTTACTAGAAAACCTTTTGTGTTATGTGTTCTTGATATTTCACTTTGTGATCATGGTTTAATTTCCACAAGAATATTAGTAGAAGCGATTCTCTATTTAACAATGGCATATAATTGTTCGATCAGGAGAATCACAGGAAATACTTAATTTGTATTGAAATTTCTACAAAAATATCACAAAATGACAGTCCCTCCTAGAGAACCCCAACATAACAACAACAATCACATACATGAACCTTAGAAAAAGACATGGATAAGAAAGAAGAATCAATATAGCAATGAAGAATGCACATTTTCTCTACAAGATAAACTGAAGAAATGTGGTTGGTATGTTGACAGTGGCTGTTCAAAACACATGACAGGTGATAGAGATAGGTTTCTTACATTAAGAAAGGAAAGAGATGGATCAGTCTCCTTCGGAAATGATGATTCAACTAAAATCATTAGAAAAGACACAGTTAGAATTGGGAACAAGAATACCAAGGCAACAAATGTTCTACTAGTATAAGATATGAAACATAATCTTGTAAGTGTGAGTCAAATGTGTGACCAAGTTCATAAAGTTACTTTCGATTCAAAAAAGTGTGAGATAAGAAAAGAAGGTTCAAGAAAATTGATTGCAATAGCTGCGAGAGATTCAAACAACATATATGTATTAAGTGAAAATGGAAATGAAAAGTGTTTCCTAGGAAAGGAAGATGAAAGTTGGCTATGGAACAGAAGAATAGGTCATATACATTTTGATAACCTTGTCAAAGTCAGCAAAAGGGAAGCAGTTAGAGAAATTCCCTAGATCAGGATACCAACCAACACTTCATGCAAGCATTGTCAACAAGGAAAGAAAACAAAGACCAGGTTTAAATCAAAAGAATATTCAATGACAAGAAAACTAGAAATTGTGCATACTGATCTAGTTGGACCAATTACAAAAATGAGTTTAAAAGGTGAGAAATACTTTATGTTATTATTTGATGATTATACAAGAATGACTGCAGTTTCCTTTCTCAGGAATAAGTCATAAGATTTTGAAAATGTCAAGGTCTACAAGGAAATGGTTGAAAATGAAATGTATTCAAAAATCAAATGCTTGAGATCTGATAATGGAGGAGAGTCAAATTCAAAGGAATTTATGGACTAATGCAGAATGCATGGAATAAAAAGACAATTATTTGTTGCTAGGACACCTCAAAAGAATGGAGTTGTTGAAAGAGAGAACAAGACAATACAGGAAATGGCTCAAACAATGCTAATGGATTCCAAATTGACAGATATATTTTGGACACATGAAGTGCATACAACAGTTCACATTCAAAACAAAGTATTGATCATAAACAACACTGACAAAACTCCGTACGAGCTATGGAAAGGAAGACCAACAAATGTGAATAACTTTAGAGTTTTTGGAAGCAAATGCTACATCAAAATAGAAGATGGCATAATGGGAAAGTTTGACTCTCGTGTGGACAAAGGAGCATTTTTTGGTTACTCAAGTACAACGAAAGCATACAAGTGTTACAACTTGAGATTGAACAAAGTTGTGGAAAGAATCAACGTAACAATTGATAAAACATGTAGACAAAAATTAAAGGAAGAAGAAAATGAATCAATGGAACAACTTTACAAAGAAGAAGCAGAAGATGAAAAAGAAGTAGAAGGGGAAGATGAAGAGGATTTGACAGAAGCAAAAGAGAAAGTTTAGAAAGTGCCTCCAAAGACACCTAGTAGATGAGTACAAAAGGATCAGCCTTCAGATTAGATTATCAGAAACAAAGATGCAGGATTTAAGACTAGAAGAAGAATTCGTTCACCATAACAAAGACACCTATCACTCTCATCTACGATTGAACCAACCTATTTTGAAGAGGCCATCAATGATGGATTTTGGAATAAGGCCATGGGTGAAGAATTGGATCAAATAGAGAAAAATGACACTTGGGAATTGGTTCCAAGACCAAAGGATAAGAATGTGATCAACACAAAGTGGGTATACATGAATAAATTGAATGAAGATGGACATGTTACAAGGAACAAATATAGATTGGTATGTAAAGGATATGCACAGGTTGAAGGAATCGAATTTGAAGATACATTTTCCCCAGTTGCCAGAATGGAAGCAATCTAATTTCTTTTAGCTTATGCATGCTTCAAAAATATTAAAGTTTATCAGATTGACATAAAATCAATTTTCTGAATGGGGAACTTGAAGAAGACGTCTACATTGAACTACCAGAATGATTTCAGTTGTCGGAGAACGCAGATTATGTGTGTAAATTAAAGAAGGCCTTGTATGGTATAAAACAAGCTCCAAGAGAATGGTACTCTAGACTAGATAAATATCTACAACAGGCAGGGTTCAGAAAAATAATTGCAGACAACAACTTCTACATCAAGGTAACTCAATATAGTATTTTATTAATTATACTTTATGTTGATGATATTATTTTTGGAAGTATTGATGATAGGTTAAGCTAGAAATTTGCAAAGGACATGCATAATGAATTTGAAATGTCATTACTTGGAGAACTATCCTTCTTTCTGGGTCTTTAGATACATCAAAGCAACTAAGGAATTTTTATTTCTCAAACCAAGTATATCATAGAAATGCTAAAGAGGTATGGAATGGAATATTGCAAACCAGTTACCACTCCCATGTAAACTGGTTGCAAGTTGAGAAAAGATGATGATTCAAATTCTATAGATCAGAGACAATACATGTCAATGATTGGCAGCCTACTATATGTGATAACATCCACACCAGATGTAATGCAGGAAGTTGGAAAAGTGGCACAATTTCAATAAGCACCAAAGGAATCACATGTATTGACAGTGAAGAGGATTTTCAGATATCTCAAAGGAACAAAAGATTTTGGATTATGGTATCCAAAAGGAAAGGATCTATCACTTATTTCCTACACATATGAAGATTGGGCAGGTTCCATTGATGACCGATGATGCACTAGTGGAGCAACATTCTATTTGGGTGAGTGTTTAGTATCATGGCTAAGAAAGAAACAATCATTGATATCTTTATCTATAACTGAGGCAGAGTATATTGCAACAACAACATGTTGTTCGCATGTTCTATGGATGAAACAAACTTTGACAGATATATAGGTTGAGTATGATGAGCCCATTCCAATCTATTGTGATAATACAAGCACCATAAATATCTCAAAGAACCCGGTGATGCACTCCAAGACGAAGCACATTCCAATCAAGTATCACTTTCTACGGGAACATATTGCAGAAAAGAACATCAGATTTGAATATTTGGGCACAAAAGAATATGTGGAAGACATCTTTACAAGACCACTTCCATGGGAAGCCTTTGAGTATCTTTGCCCAGAGACTCAGAATTATTTATGTTGGATTACTGAGAGGGGGGGTGAATTAGTAATAGATAAATTATAATCCTTTTTAAACCAAATAATCCAAGTGCTATATCAATGTAGAATTATCATCCAATAATGAGGAATTAACAAATGAACAATGATACACATACACAGTACACTAGTGTTTTACGTGGAAACCCAAAGTGGGAGAAAACCATGGAATGATTTTTCTTATATGTCTTGAAGAATTACATTCATTGGAAGCACCAATTTCCTTTGTTTTCCAGCTGCAATTGGAAGGAGTCTCCAACCCCCTAGTTTTTCAGGATACAATCTGAGGGAAGCTCCAACTCCCCAATTCTATGGCTACAACCAGAAGGAGGCTACAACCCCCTATGCTCTACGACTACAACTAGAAGGTGGCTACAACCACTTGTCATTGCCTTGTCTAAACACCCTGAAGTAGAAGTAGAATGATGGGACCATTGTCACACTATCATTGTGATATATACCACTATACCTATACCAATAAACTTGAACCATGCATCAACCATGAATCAACCTGTACCTCAACCTATAATCAACCTGTACCATAAACAAGTGCATCAACCATGGACCAACTTGTACCAAACAACCTATAATCAACCTGCACCATAAAAAAGTGCAACCAACAATGTACCAAGTATGTAACAATCATGTGTCAACTAATCATCAACTATGACTCATCAATATGTACCAACATCATCAACTATACACCTCATGTATGTGCCAACTCATCAACTACTTGTCTCAACCATGTACCCAACATGTACCTTAACCAAAATCCCTCATCAATTTCATCATCCAAATATGATTTGTAACTGTGTAATAGACCTAGTGTATATGATCACATACCTGCAAACCTTCCTTAACTTTAACAATAAGAGACTATCATTTTCATCAAACGTTTCTTTAGTCTCACATGACTAGTTTTGGATTAGTCAACAACGCTAACCTGAAATAATTATAACTTTGTACCTATAATGAATAAAGATCTAAAAATGATACACAATGATCTTTAGTGTGTTTTATACAATTCCTCTAGGTTTCACTACTTGGAACCTCTTAGAAAAGGAGTTATAGAAAAACTGGCATACCTTGCTGAATTCTGGATTATTCTAGAGAGTGACCTTGTAGAGCATGCCCTGCACATAATATTTGTTGAATCGATCTAAAAATGTTACAAAGTATACTACAAACTGTAATATAACCAACACATGTTTTCTTATTGAATTTGGATTTGTTATGAAGAAGTTATGACATTTGTACCCAAAACACCTGTTTTAGACTAGTTTCAGGACTATCCCCAAACCCTATTTTCCACGGAGTATAAATCCAAAAATACAACGACCCACAAGATGAATTGTTTACCACAGATACTTAGATATGTTACATCAATGGTATAGCAATTTCACGGTCTAAATCATTCTAGAAAAAAAGTTATTGCGAAAATGGTGAGATGACCTGTAAATAACATACCTTAGAAAACATCATCAAAAGAATTTATCCTTCCTTGAATTCTGGCCTTCTTTTCTTCACCTTCCCTCAGAAATTCGGCTTAGATGTCCTTTGGTTACCTAAAACACCTATAGATATTCAATATTTTCAAGTTTGATCTTAAATGAGAGAGCCTTGCCTCTTATTATACTCTTCAAGTAGGTTCCTTAAAAACATCTTCTAGGTTACTTTGCCCACTTTCCTTATTTTAGGGTTAACCCACTTCTAATTTCTCCATTAAATTTATTATTTAAATACATTATTTTGTATTCACTTTGAATTATAGTACACTCATCACTTCACTTCATTATTTACCTTCTAAAATCTCTTAAACCACTTTGACTACTTTGACCTTTTGGGGCTTCTAGATGACATATGAGGGTCCTCCAACTTCATAAGGCCATTACTTTCAAACCGTGAGGAGTTATGTGACATTCCACATACCACCATAAATGGAATGACATGTAATATCCATATATAATAGTATTACCTAAAAATAAATCAAAATTCATACCATTATCCATCAAACAAACTTGGGTCCACCACCCAAACCTGGGTTCTCCAACTTCTTATGGCCATAAATTTCTAAACATGAGGAATTATGTGATGTTCAACATACCACCAGAAATGGCATGAAAATAGCTATCCATCTAGGATAGTCTCACTGACAAATTCATTGACCTTCCTCTCATTATTCCACAAATAAGCATGGGTTCTCTAACCATACTTCTAGGATAACTCAATCCGTAAAGTGTCTTCCCGTGAGGGATTTCACCACAAGGGGACCACTTTGGAGTTCATCCTTTCTGATATCGGGCTTTGTTTAAGGGTTTAAATCAATGAAAACCAACCTTAATCAACAATCTCCCCCTTTGGAATTGATGGCAACACTCTGATGCAAAATTGAAATTATGTCATGAAATACTGAATTCATATCAGTCATGCTCCCCCTGGAAACATGCCTCTGTCCTCTGCATCTATGTGATCAATGATCCCCTTGGAATGATGCCTATGTCCTATGCATCTGATGAATCTCTCCCCCTTTATCATCAATGGAAAAGGTATCTTTCCATTCGGGGTTTCTCCCCCTAACTGAATTGTCCTCTTTATGGTGCTTCCTCATGTACATATAAGACATATAAGATAAGCATTGAAAATAATTCATTTTGGAGTATAAATAAATCCAAGTATTTGGCGAAGATACTCAAAGACTTCTCGTGGAAGTGGTTTTGTAAATATGTCTTCCACTTGTTCTTTTGTGCCCACATACTCAACCCTAATGTTCTTTTCTACAACCTGCTCCCATAGAAAGTGATACTTGATTGGAATGTTCTTCTTCTTGTAGTGCATCATCAGGTTCTTTGAGATATTGATGGTGCTTGTATTATCACAATAGATTGGAATGGGCTCATCATACTCAAACTGTATATCTATCATATTTTTTTCATCCAAATAACCTGTGTACAACATGATGTTGTTGTAATATACTCTACCTCGGCTGTAGATAAAGATATTGATGGTTGTTTCTTTCTTAGCCATGATACTAAACACTCACCCAAGTAGAACGTTTCTCCACTGGTGCTTCATTGGTCATCAATACAACCTGCCCAATCTTCATCTGTATAGGAAATAAGTGATGGATCCTTTCCTTTTGGATACCATAATCCAAACTCTTATGTTCCTTTGAGAT
This sequence comes from Picea mariana, assembly GCA_032191745.1. Lineage (NCBI taxonomy): Eukaryota > Viridiplantae > Streptophyta > Pinopsida > Pinales > Pinaceae > Picea > Picea mariana. Next base: position 225,956 of record JASDQU010736483.1, read on the forward strand.
ATTTGAAAATCCTCTTCAATGCTAATACGTGTGATTCCTTTGGTGCTTCTTGAAATTGTGCCACCTGTCCAATTGCTTGCATTACATCTAGTCCGGATGTTGTCACATATAGTAGGATGCCAATCATTGACTTGTATTGCCTCTGATCTGTAGACTTTGAATCATCATCTTTTCTCAACTTGCAACTGGTTTGCATGGGAGTGATAACTGGTTTGCAATATTCCGTTCCAAACCTCTTTATCATTTCTCTTTTATACTTGTTTTGAGAAATAAAAAATCCTTGGTTTCTTTGACGTATCTGAAGTCTCAGAAAGAAGGACAGTTCTCCAAGTAATGACATTTCAAATTCATTCTGCATATCCTTTTCAAATTTATAGCTTAACCTGTCATCATCATTACCAAAAATAATATCATCAACATAAACTTCAATTAATAAAATATTACCTTGACTTACCTTGATGTAGAGGTTTTTGTCTACACTTCCTTTTCTGAACCTTGCCTGGTGTAGATATTTATCCAGTCTAGAGTACCATGCTTTAGGAGCCTGTTTTAGACCATACAAGGCCTTATTTAATTTGCACACATAGTTTTCATTCTTTGACAACTGAAATCCTTCTGGCTGTTCAATGTAGACTTCTTCTTCAAGTTCCCCATTTAGAAAAGCTGATTTTACATCCATCTGATACACTTTAATATTTTTGGAGCATGCATAAGCTAAAATAAAATGGATTGCTTCCGTTCTGGAAACTGGGGAAAATGTCTCTTCAAATTCGATTCCTTCAATCTGTGCATATCCTTTACATACCAATCTAGCTTTGTTCCTTGTAACATGTCCATATTCATTCAATTTATTCCTTAAAACCCATTTTGTGTCAATCACATTCTTATTATTTGGTCTTAGAACCAATTCCCAAGTGTCATTTTTCTCTATTTGATCCAATTCTTCATCCATAGCCTTATTCCAAAACTCATCCTTGCTGGATTATTCAAAACAATTTGGTTCAATTGTAGATAAGAGTGCTAGGTGTTTTTGTTCTGGTGAACAGATTCTTCTTCTAGTCTCAACTCTTGCATCTTTGTTTCCGATAATCTAATCTAAAGGATGATTCTTCTGTACTTGTCTGGTAGGTGTCTTTGGAGACACTTACTAAAATTTCTCTTCTTCTTCTGTTGGATTCTATTCATCTTCCTCTTCTACTTCTTTTTCATCTTCAGCTTCCTTTTCGAAAGGCTCTTCCATTTATTCATTTTCTTCTTCCTTTGATTATGGTCTGCCTGTTTCATGAATTGTTACATTGATGCTTTCCACAACTTTGTTCAATCTCAGATTGTAAGACTTGTATGCTTTCCTTGTACTTGAGTAACCAAAAAGTACTCATTTGTCCACACGAGAGTCAAACTTTCTCATTCTGCCATCTTCTCTTTTGATGTAGCATTTGTTTGCAAAAACTCTGAAGTTCTTCACATTTGCTGGTCTTCCTTTCCATAGCTTGTAGGGAGTTTTGTCAGTGTTGTTTCTTAGCATTACTCTATTTTGAATGTGAAATGTTGTATGCACTGCATGTGTCCAAAATATATCAGTCAATTTGGAATCCATTAGCATTGTTCGAGCCATTTCCTGTACTGTCCTATTCTTTCTTTCAACAACTCCATTCTGTTGAGGTGTCCTAGCAACTGAGAATTGCCTTTTTATTCCATGAATGTTGCAGTAGTCTACAAATTCATTTGAAGTGAACTCTCCTCCATTATCATATCTTAAGCATTTGATTTTTGAATCCAATTCATTTTCAACCATTTCCTTGTAGATCTTAAAGTTTTCAAAATCTTTTGACTTATTCTTGAGAAAGAAAACTGTATTTATTCTTGTATAATCATCAATTAATAACATAAAGTATTTCTCACCTTTTAAACCCTTTGTTGTAGTTGGTCCAACCAGATCAGTGTGCACAATTTCCAGTCATCTTTTCGTTGAATATTCCTTTGATTTGAACCTGTTCTTTGTTTTCTTTCCTTGTTGACAATGGTTGCATAAAGTGTTGGTTGGTTTCGTGATCTGGGGCATTTCTCTAGTTGGTTCTCTTTTTTTGACTTTGACAAGGTTATCAAAATGTATGTGACCCATTATTCTGTGCCATAGCCAACTTTCATCTTCCTTTCCTAGAAAACACTTTTCATTTCCAATTTCACTTAACACATATATGTTGTTTGAAGTTCTTGCAGTTGTAGCAATCAATTTTCCTGAACCTTATTTTCTTATCTTGCACTTTTTTGAATCGAAAGTAACTTTATGACCTTGGTCACACATTTGACTCACACTTAGAATATTATGTTTCATATCTTCTACTAGTAGAACATTTTTTGCCTTTGTATTCTTGTTCCCAATTATGATTGTGCCTTTTCCTATGATTTTAGCTGAATCATCATTTTTGAAGGAGACTGATCCATCTCTTTTCTTTCTTAATGTAAGAAACCTGTCTCTATCAACTGTCATGTGTTTTGAACAACCATTGTCAACATACCAACCACGTTTCTTCTACTTAGTTTCTAGAGCGAGTGTGCATTGTTCATTGCTATATTGATTCTGCTTTGTTATCCATGTCCTTTTTGGAGGTTCTTTTATGTGACTATTGTTATTCTGTTGCGGTTCTCTAGGAGGGATTGTCATTCTACAATCTTTATCCATGTGTCCAAAGTTGTTACATTTTTAACATTCCACTTCAGTGCTAAAAAATTCAAACATGTTGTAACTTCTTCTTTGTGTTTCACTAGGCCTTATTGGATAACCCTTTTGTGTATGATTTTCAAAGTTGTTTATGTTCCTGTTGTTAGCTATGCAATTCACATCTTTATGTCCAAAATTATTACATGCATAACATAAAACAAAAAATATAGTTTGATACCTGGGAGTTGAAACCCGAGAGTTGAATATCGGAGGTGCTCTTATGAATCCTTCTTCTTCTTGAGGCCTATCTGTCTGTTGTTGATTCTGAAATCTGAATCTTCTCAGTGGAGGAGTGTCTCTGTAATCTTCCTTGTATATCTTCCTATCCCCTATGATTGTTTCTGCATAGCATTTTGGATATGTTTTTTTCTTTGTTGTTCTAGAGCTTGATCCATTTTCTTTCTAATTGTATCCAAGTCCGGACTTGTCAAGATGAGATTTTTGATTGCTGATAATGTCATCCAAAACTTTTGAGCTATTCTGCATATTTTTCTTTTGAATATCCATTTTTAATGTGACAATCTCTACTTCCAAATTTCCAATGATCCTTTTCTTTTCTTCTAGCTGTTCTTTGAGTTCTTCTTCAATTCTTTTATCTTCTTCTATTTGAACCTTCAAATTTGTGATCATTTGTTCTAGTTCTTGAGTGTCTCTTTTCTTGTCTAGTTTCACTTGTAGTTTCTTGTTTTTATTCTTTTCTCTTATGATAACTTCTGTGACACACAACAATTATTCTCGGTAGTCAACTTCTGCCTCTTCAATTTCTTCTTCGACTTCTTCATATTCTTCTTAGGATTATTCATATTCTTCTTCGAAATCTTCTTTATCAGAGTTTTCTACTTCCATGAATAGAAATCTTCCCGTCTCACTGTCACTGACTTCATCTTCATCTGATGATGAGATGTCTTCTTTGGTGCATAAGATTTTCTTGAAAATTTTCTTTGTAGTTCTTTTGCGTTTATATGTTTGTTTGCCTGTTGAGTAACCTTCATCATTTCTCTTTTTATTATGAGGACATTTGTTAGCAAATTGACCAATACCATCACAATTAAAACAAATTAAGGGAAGCTTACCTCTATACCTACCATTGGTTCCCTTGTTCAGTCTTTTGATGAAGTTGGCCACTTCTTCATCATCTTCCGAAATATCACTGTTGTTGCTATGTTCTTCTTGTTTCTTTTCCTTTTTCTTTGATCTTTTGGATGCTTTGAAAGCTACTTCTTTTACATCTGGATTTTCTTGTTCAGTTCTCATTTCATATTCTATGAATATTCCATGCAGTTCGTCCATGCTTATTGAGTTTAGATCTGATCTTTCTTCTAGTGCTGATATCTTATGGTCAAATCACATAGGAAGAGATCTTAGTACCTTTTGAACAAATACAAATTCTTTGATTTATTCTCCCAATCCTATGATTACATTCACTATTTCACGACTCGTAAGAAGTAG
>JASDQU010736483.1:271527-298680 GCA_032191745.1 Picea mariana
TGTGATGTTGTTGCTCCAGCCTTGTGCTGTGATGATGTTGCTCCATCCTCGTGTTGTTGTTGTTGATGTTGTTGATTATAACTTTTATTCTAATTGATGTTGATGTTTCAGGTTCCAACTTCATGTTGTGAACGATGATGATGATGTTGTTCTAGCTCCATACTGTGAACGATGATGATGTTGCCATTCCAACTCCATGTTGTGAATGATGATGATGATACTCCAGCTCCATGCTGTGGATGATGATGTTATTGATGATGATAAAAACTTCCGATTATTTATAGATATGCCAGTCAGTGTTCCAGATTTTGTTGATGTTGTTGCTCTCTCTCTCTCATGATGATGTTGTATAATACCCTTCTTGTTAAGGGGGAGTGTTGAAATATTGTAACTGCAAAGAATATTCTACTTATTATTGAGTTATTATCTTATAGATCAATCCCCTTTTGTGGATTGATTATGTCAAGATTTGTATAAGATCAAATCCCCTTTTGTGGATTGGTCAAACCCTAATTATATGTTGCTAATTAAGAAGTCGCCCCCCAGGCCTAATTAAAGTGGTTTTAGCCACTAAGTGAAGAAGTCAGCCCTACTTGATGAAGAGACACCACCCTAGCACATGATATGTAGTATAAACAAGAGTGGAAGGTGCATCATTACCTCATTCACTCAAGTCACTCATCTAGTGCGCAAGTTTGAAGGAAGTTGCAGTTGGCAGTTGTCAGAAGAAGGAAGAGAGATGTGCATTGCTCAATGTTGGATATTCTCTTGTGTTTGGTTTATTATCTTGGCATTGTATTGGATATCTATATTAAGGAATTTTTTGTTGGGTTTTCTCCCCTATGAGGGTTTCCAAGGATAAATGTTGTGCACCTTGTGATTGTGTATCTTTCAGTGATCCTGCTTATGCTATTATTGTCTAGTAAATTGAAAAGAACTTAATATTAGCTCTAAATTTAACACAATAGACATTGTTGGATGGAAATCTATGCATTTTCTTCTATCCATCCTCTCATGGTGGTAAAAATTCTAATTTCCATATTCATTGTGATGGGGTTATCATGACTATGTTKTACCTTTCCAAATATAATGTTTTATTGCATTATCTTTGTACTCTATGGTTACACTTCACATTTTCATTTTCCCTTTTGGGATTTCTATCCAACTTGCTTATTATAACATCCCTAAATGGCCTATTTGATCCATGTTTTTTCTCAGTATGAAATTAATTTTCACAGTGTTTTGAATCTTTCTTAGTCATCTTAGAATCAATACAATGTTGAGATTCTACTCTTCCATCATCTTATTGATTGCAAAAGTATGACAATATAGGTTCACATTATATACCATTGAACTCTATACTTCCATCAAAATCCATCTAAATTTTCTTGTTAATATAGTGTTATCTCTAGTTCCTTAAACACACTAATCTCACATCGCCATTTCTACTATTGTAGATTAGCAAGAGGGCAAGTTCATAGGGAATCACCAACATGTCAGGAAACTAATGTTCATGCATTCAAACATGGTTGGAACTAGTTGTTGTGTTTACATATAACCAAAATTGTAATAGCAAATAAAACAAGTTGTGAGAATTAATGTGCACCAATCCCTCACTATAACCGGAAAGATAAAATACACACTAATCTCACATCGCCATTTCTACTATTGTAGATTAGCAAGAGGGAAAGTTCATAGGGAATCACCAACATGTCGGGCAACTAATGTTCATGTATTCAAACATGGTTGGAACTAGTTGTTGTGTTTACATATAAACAAAATTATAATAACAAATAAAACAAGTTGTGAGAATTAATTTGCAGCAATCCATAACTATAACCGGAAAGAAAAAAATACACAATAATCTCACATCACCATTTCTACTATTGTAGATTAGCAAGAGGAAAGTTCATAGGGAATCACCAACATGCCGGACAACTAATGTTCATGTATTGAAACATGGTTGGAACTAGTTGTTGTGTTTATATATAACCAAAATTGTAATAGTAAATAAAACAAGTTGTGAGAATTAATGTGCACCAATCCCTAACTATAACTGGAAAGAAAAAATACACATCGCCATTTCTACTATTGTATCTCACATCGCCATTTCTACTATTGTAGATTAGCAAGAGGGAAAGTTCATAGGGAATCGCCAACATGTCATGCAACTAATGTTCATGTATTCAAACGTGGTTGGAACTAGTTGTTGTGTTTACATATAACCAAAATTGTAATAGCAAATAAAACAAGTTGTGAGAATTAATGGGCATCAATCCCTATCTATAACTCGAAAGAAAAAATAGATTAATTCATTTAAACAATGTAACATCCATAAGTTATAAAAGGAATTTCATAATCTAAGCTAAGCACATTCATAAAAATGAAATGATAACAATTGTCTATGATGGCGCAAATATAAAGATACAGTTAAATTCCATTAATTACAAAAAGAAATTACATATAAAAAGAATAAAAAGATGCTCTTCAAAGATTTTATTCTACCAATATTACTCTTTACACATTTACTACTTAAAAAAAATACATCGTGTTGAATATTATACCAGTATAGATCCATCTTAACCCCTGATCTATCAAGCACCGAGAGGGATCAAATCTCTATAGGTGCAAACCTTTAACCTTTCCTCAAGTTTTGCACTCTAAAAAAAGTTTGCAATAATTATAATTATACATATTAATTTTATTATTTTTATAAATATTACTATTGTTGTTGTTATTAAGATTTCCGTGGTGATCGTTTTCAGAGTTGTTCGGATAATCCATAGTATTATTGTTGTTATTATTATTATTAATTGAGCTGACGTTATTATTATAATTATATTTACAATATACCACTTAACACTTTACGCCTCAACATCTCCCCCATACTGGACTGTAGAGCACCTCTCGACGCAACAAGGTTTTCCTTTCATATGCAAATATATGTCATTACCATGTTCAATATCTAAAAAAAAACTAAAAAAAACTATTTTATGCACCATCTCACATTCAAATTCAAACTTGAGTGATTGTGGAGAGAGTATGTTGAGTGGTACCGATCTGACTTTACATCAATTTTCTTTGGGATTTAATGCATAGTAAAGAGGAAATTCCATAAATATTTTTAGATGTTACATAAATTTAGTGCCATGAAAGATGAAGGAAGGTTAATAATAGTGAGTTTGTTTAGTGTTATTGTGTGAAGGTTGGATAATGCATTAATGGAGCCAAAGACTATGATATACCTTTTAAAAGAGTGATTATTATTGTTGGAAAAATAGGATCGCAAAGCAATAAAATAAAACACAAAAGATACACAATACAATAGAGACACAGATATACATGGTTCACCCAGTGTCGGCTACGTCCACCATAGAAATTTTTAGGTCCTTCCTTTATTATTATCTAGCAAATGAAGGGATACAACCTACAACATACCGGTTGTAACTTCCTCTTCTTTCTCTCACAATCTCTTCTCTCGRAATACAATATTCACTCACATACACAGCTGCAATATCATTCCCTCATAAAAGAGGGTTTCCTTGTWGGGAAAAAAACCTAATATGACTACTACCATCATATTTGCACCCTTATAATGAATGCTCCAGATTGACTACGAAATTATAATATTTTACAATGCAATTTTCCCAAAAATTTCTCTTCGGGGGCAYTGCCCTCGAACCCCTGCTTCGGAGGGGGGTGGTCCAAAATTTCTTKCCGCCCCCTAGCAAAATATGTGGAGAGGAAATACCCCCACACYTCGTCAGGTAATGGGGTCCAAAAACGATTGAAACAAGACCTTTGAATCAGGAAGATAATCAAGCTCCAAAACCAACAATTACATTCCCTTACTCATGCATTTCTTTTGTTAGAGCATCATTAGACTTATTCTCAATGTAAGAGAAATTATCTAGGGAGGAATTAAACTCTTTGATTGACCCATTAGTGCATGCCATGTTAGAAACTCTCCCAATGCCTTGTCTAGATGGGATGTGAGAAGCCATCTTATCTATTCCTCATGGATACTTGTGAGGTTTAGAAAAGAAAAAAAGTATTTGAATACTTTATGTAATGAGAGAGTAAGAATGTGAAGGTTTGTTTGGATAAAATTTATGAATGCTTTAATCATATTTTATTGATCGTTAATCTTATTTGAACTTAAAAAAGATTAACAAGTAATCAATAACTTGCAATTTGTGTTTTTTAATAATATAATTCATTATATTTGACAATATCATTAATGTTTTTGTTTTATATTGTGATGTTAACTAAATATTGTAAATTATTATATTAAGATAAATAAACAAAGAAAAATATATAAGAAATACAATAATTTATAAAAATAATTAACAAAATTTAAATAATAAAATTGAAATATAGTTCTTTTATTTGATAATAATTTACAAAGAGGATATGCACTCGGTCTAAAAAAGTGAAAAAAAAAGATGAAAAGAAGTAAAGGAGAACTTACTAATTAATTGTTCATATGAAGAAGTTGAATTCAAGAAGTGCCCATGTTCAACACCTAGTAGCCCATTGTTGCATCGATTTCCTTATCAGGGATCAATTTTTTTTCCAAGCGTGCATCCACTTCTGCTAATTCCAATTCCGCTTGAATTTCGAATGGTGTTTGTGCTCGAAATTCCCTAGTTGCTTCCTCGGCTTACCATTGAACTCTCATTGTTGGATGTCTTCCTCTGCAACTTTGTTCCCTACGTTGAGGGCTTCCCCTTGCAATGTCTTCCCAGTGTGGAATCCTCCCCATCTAAAAGACCAATCACAACACCATAACCTGCTTTGTTTCCTTTCTTCTGTAGGCTAGCTATAATGACCTTTCGAAGGAGGTCTACAGTGAAATTGGGTTTCTTCCCCGTCATTTCTTATCAAGTGTCTCTCTAATTCCCGTGAATTCATTACTTGAGCTAGAGTTTCTACCCTCCAGAGCCGCACTTCTACCTGTCTCATTTCCTTCGTGCATGGATGAATAATGTAACCTACTTCCAGTTCTATCCACTTCATCATTGATAAGTTAACCTGCTTACATAAAGTGCTTAACCAAGCCGTGTGTATCGATAGACATTGATCTCATCACTCCATTAAATGTCTCTACTTACTTCCTTGCCAACCAATCCAAGGGATGAAGTGTTATAGGATGAAGTGTTATATTGTTAAAGTGTGATTAAGTGTTGCATCATTATACTAATTTTTTGTGTAAATTTATTTAGTTAAAACTTTACTTATCTTAAAAAAGAATATAAAAAGAATATATATATATATATATATATATATATATATATATATATATATATATTAAAAATGTAAAAAAATATTAAATAAATATAACAAAATAAGCAAACAAAGAAAAACTATATAAAAAATAAATCAATTTATAAAAACAATTAATCAAATAAATTAATTGAAATAGTAAAATTAAAATATAATTTTTTATTGGATAATAATTTTAAATATCATTAAAAAATGAATATAGTGTATTCAATTTATAAAGAAAATGTGAAAAACATATATGAGAAAAAAAAGTATAAAGACAACCTAAAAAGATTCATAAGGGAAGTTGAATTGAGAAGATATTTACCATTTATTACATATATTATACATTTCCTTTATCATACTATTTTTTTTTTAATTATAACATCATTAAGGGTTTGCGATGTCGTAGCATGATAAGCTTTACAATGTAATTAATAATATCTATTAAGTTGAAGGGTTATTTATTTGCATGTGCATCAATCTTTTTAAAACCAAATCAAAATAATTCATGTACATTAATTCATTTATAATATAATTTTTTTTCTTTAATATATAATACAATATGAAAAAATTAAGTTTTTTTAAGTTTTGTATAATTTAATGCAATTAATGAATATTTTTTTTGCGTTTGTCAATTCTATTCACGTATTTAAAATGTTGCATGCATGTATCTGTGTAAAGAATATTCATGTACATTAATTCATTTATAATATATATTTTTTTCTTTAATATATAATACAATATGAAAGAATTAAGTTTTTTTAAGTTTTGTATAATTTAACGCAATTAATGAATTTTTTTTGCGTTTGTCAATTTTATTCACGTATTTAAAATGTTGCATGCATGTATATGTGTAAAGAATATGGTATTGTATATATGAAATTAAATTAAATATTTTATGACTATATTCATGTGTACAAATAAATATATATTTTTTAAATTTTAAATATATTTTATTTTATAATGTGGTGTAATAAAGAATTAGAGAATAAAAGGAAATTAAGATATTATAAGGAGGTGGTCAACTCTAATTTAGAAGATCAAAAGTACTTCTAAATTTTGAGAAGTGCAAAGAAGAAAAACAACATTGTTAAAATAAGAACAAACTCTCACGAGCTACATAGTGAAAGACCTTGGACAATTCCAAAAAGAGTTGAAGATGAAAAGCACTTTCTCTTAGATTGCCCCACCTATTCTTAAATTAGATCCCAATTTAAAATATTTGCCACAATAAGGACCTTCCTAACCTCCTAAGTAATCAAAACTATGGTGATCTTGGAACTCTTCTCTCAATGTTTTTTAGCAAATAAATACAATTTTAAAGAAATCGAAGTAATTTCTTACCTTCATCACCCTTATCATCATAAAAATAAAAAATAAGATATAAAATTATAAAGTTAAATAATTCCTTTATGAACCCTTGTCCACTACGAACCCTAGGACATCCTCCTAAAATAATAAGGGATAAATAAAAGGAAGGTGTATGCCAACATTCTTTGAGCCAACATTTCCACTTTGTGGTCGACCTCTTTGATCTGTAGGTGTATGTCGTCTAGCTAGAGTATAACTTCAATGTAAGCTTCATGCCATTCCAACAATACCTTTCCTAGAACAATTTGGATCATCTAGTAGAGGTCCACAATCTTATGATATATGTCTTCTTCGTCTCTGGAGGAGCCTGTGTTCAACACCTAGGAGCCCATTGTCACATCAATTTCCTCATTAGGGATCAAAGTTTTGTCCAGGTGTGCATCTGCTTCTGCTAATTCCAATTCTGCTTGAATTTTGAATGGTGTTTAAGTTGGAATTGCCCTAGTTGCTTCCTTAGCTTGCCATTGAACTCTTATGGTTGGATGTCTTCCTCTGCAACTTTGTTCCCTATGTCGAGGGATTCCCCTTGCCATGTCTTACCAGTGTGGCATCGTCCCTATCTAAATGACCGATCACACCACCATAACCCTGCTTTGTTTCCTTTCTTCCTCGAGCTATCTAGAATGACCTTTAGAAGGAGGTCTATAGTGAAATTAGGTTTCTTCCCCATCATTTCTTATCAAGTGCCTCTCTAATGCCCATGAATTCATTACTTGAGCTGGAGTTTGTACCCTCCGAGCCATTCCTATACCCGTCTCAGTTCCTTCGCGCATGGACAAATAATGTAACCTGCTTCCAATTCGATCCACTTCATCATTAATAAGTTAACCTGCTTATAGAATGTGCCTGGACCAGCTCCGTGTATCAGTAGACACTGATCTTGCCGCTCCATTAAATATCTATACTTACTTCTTTGCTATTCAATCCAGGGGATGAAGTGTTATATTATTAAAGCATGAGTGGACCTAATCGTTAAGAACATTTTTTTCCTTCTAAGAAGTCACAAGTTCAAATCTAGAAGGGGTTAGGGTATGTATACTTTTATAGATTTTACCAATTATATAATAATTTTTTTGTGTGAATTTATTTAGTTAAAATTTACATATCATAAAAAAAAACTAAAAAAACTAAAAAAATAATAATACAAAATATGAAAAAATATTAAATAAATATAACAAAATAAGGAAACAAACAAAAACTATATAAAAAATAAATCAATTTATAAAAACAATTAATCAAATTAAATAAATTAATTGAAATAGTGAAATTAAAATATATATTTTTATTTGATAATAATTTAAAATATTATTAAAAAATAATATATTGTATTTAAGTTAAAGAAAACGTGAAAAACGTATATGCAAAAAATTAAAAAAACAACCTAAAAAGATTCATAAGAGAAGTTGAATTGAGAATATATTTAACATTTATTACATAAATTATACAACTCCTTTATCATAATATTTTCTAATTATAACATCATTAAGTGTTTGCGATGTCGTAGCATGATAAACTTTACAATTTAATTAATAATATTTATTAAGTTGAAGGGTTATTTATTTGCATGTGCATCAATCTTTTTAAAACCAAATCAAAATAATTCACGTACATTAATTTATTTATAATTTTTTTTTTTAAATATAGAATACAATATAAAAAATTAAGTTTTGTATAATTTAATGTAATTAATGAATATGTTTTTTGCATTTGTCAATTCTATTAATGTATATGTACATAAAATGTTGCATTCATGTATCTCTGTAAAGAATATTGTACTCTATATATGAAATCAAATTAATTATTTTATTTTATAATTATAATTAATTTTATTTTATAATTATAATTAGGTGTACAAATAATATTTTAAAATTTTGAATAAAATTTATTTTATAATGTGGTGTAATAAAGAATTAAATGAAATTAAGATATTGCAAGGAGGTAGTCAACTCTAATTTAGAAGATCAAAAATACTTATCAGTGGTGAGAAGTGTAAAGAAGAAAAACAACATTGAAAAAATAAAATAAAACTATGGTGATTTTGGAACTCTTCTCTTAATATTTTTCTTAATAAATAAATACAATCTTAAAGAAATCCAATTATTTTCTTACCTTCTTAAGGACCAATAAAATAATTGGTCTCAGTGAACGTTAATCATCATCATCCTTATCATCATAAAAATAAAAAATAATATATAAAATTAGAAAATTAAATAATTCCATTAATTTAATAAAAAGATTCTTTTGAAAAAATTTAAAATATAAAATATATCTTATACACTGAATCTAATGGTTAAGAACATGTATTTCCTTCAAAAAAAATTACAAATTCAAAACTTGAGAAATAGAATATGTATATCTACATAAACTTTATTAACCAAATTCCTAAATATTATAAATATTCTTTTCACTAACTATAAAAAAACATTAAATAAAAAATAAATTAACAAATCAACATCTTATTGCCAACAAAAATAATGAGAAAAGAATCCCTTGATCGATTACAAATGACTATCATTAGGGGAAGGTGAACGAGTTGGGTGCGTAAAATAAAGTTCTTATTACAACAAGAAACTATATAAAGAAAAAGTATGGTATTATCATTCATGTGTACTAGGGAATGTGATGAAAATGTAGACTTGGGTGTTCTAAGAAGTTTGAAAAAGGTGAAATGCACTTCACTTAATTCTTAGAATGAATAGTTATTATCTTGATTTATATCTAGGTCCATGTCAACTTTTTCACTTTTGATGGGATAGGTAATTATGCCAACTTAATTACCATTATATATAGAGGGCCACATTATATATAATGAGCCATGCCAACCTTTTTTCATACGAGGGGATAGGTAATCACCATGTATAATGGGGCTATGCCAACTTTTTTACACGATAATGATACTTAATTATCATGTAAAATGAAATGGGGTAAAATTAATTATTAAATTAAACTGGCACACCTCACCATGATGATTCAACTAACTTGAGATCATTCTCTATAGTGAGTGGAAGCTCCTCTAATACTCCAAAGTAATTTCCCAATGCAAACTTTGGTTAGACTCCATATCATTTTACACCCCAATAGTGTCATGATGATGAGAGAATGATGATAGCATGCCAGTGTGGATCTTTTCTAATTCTAATGTCACCATGATGTCATCTATGTTTCACATTTTTTTTTACATAACATGATAAGTCAAACGTGGATGGATATTCCTACTATGATGTTGACCATGATATTTGTTATTAAAATGGGGTCTCCCTCACAAGTAGTAATGTTAATGACTAATGTATATATTTTTTAATAATTAATTTTAACTTATACAAAAATTAGATATCAATATGTAAAAATGTTAATTCATATTTTTAAATTTATCTAAAATATTAATATATATATATATATATTTTTAATAATTTAATGTACTAAATAATCTTAATTTTATTTATAATCAATTTATTTTTTAATAATTAGTTTTTAATGTATGTTATTATTAAAAGTTAAATATGTAAAATCCTTATTCCACATTTTAAAATCTATCTAAAATATTATATTTATTAATAATTAATTTTAACTTATATAAAAATTAGATATTAATATGTAAAAATGTTAATTCATATTTTTAAATTTATTATATATATATATATATATATATATATATATATAGTAATAATAATAATAATAATAATTTAATGTACTAAATAATCTTAATTTTATTTATAATCAATTTATTTTTTAATAATTAGTTTTTAATGTATATTATTATTAAAATTTAAATATGTAAAATCCTTATTCCACATTTTAAAATCTATCTAAAATATTAATATTTTATTTTTTAATAATTTAACATATTAAATAATCTGAATTCTACTTACACTAAGTCAATGTCAATGGTTTATTTCATTGCAAATGTTGGTTATCATCCATACTTAAATTACTATATATGGGCTTAATACTTTAATATTTAAGTGGGTCTATGTTGGGTCCCATTTATACTTAAATATTGAGATGATCAAGATGTTATTGGTGGTATTTACATCTTATGGATTTAATTGACTAAGCTTACATTACGTAAGCATACTTCATCTTTAGGTACATTCCCTTAAGATTGAAGAGTTAAGGTAGTTAACATATTCATTAATTAGTCAACTTTGTTATTTTAAGGTAAAGCCTGTATCAAATGTTTTTGGGTTAGGTTTTCAAATTCTTGTTTAAAGTTTTAATTAATTTATTTATGTATTTATTTTAAGAAGGCCATATTTCCATTATAAAATATTTTATTTTTTTCCTTATTTTATGTTGATTGTGAGGATAAATCATTATAATTTATTTATCTTGTTATATTTATGGTTGAATGTTTTTATAAAGGTATTAAGTATTCTTATTAATATAATGGTTGTTTGTTTATAAATATTTATGTTTGTTTTTAAAAAAAAAATTTTGATTGTGAAGATTAAATCATTATAATTTATAAAGTTATTATGTCTTATTAAAAGATTGTGTTTATAAAGTTATTAGGTATTCTTATTAATATAACTTTTACTTGTTTGTGAATAATTATATTTGTTTTTTAATTTTTTAAAATTGTTCCTAAAGCCTTGCATGAGACTCATATAAATGGGTCAAAACCTACTCTTTGTCCTTCTTAAGATTAACCATTAAGAAGTCTAAAGAGGTTGAATTTTATTATGAAGCTCTATTTATTAAGGTTTATGAATCAAAATCTATTTTTTTGTTGTCTTTAAAATGAATAATTATAAAGGAAGAAGGTTAAATGTTTTATAGATTTGAACTTTTTTCTTTTGCTATGAACCAAAATCTATTTTTCCTTTTGGTCGAGACCATCTATACCAAAATTGTAATTTTGAATTAATGAAATACATGTTTTTAATGCAAAATGGATTTTACACCCTCCAAAACACATAATACAATGGAATTATATAATATTAACATTTTTTTATTTACAATTCCATCAAATCTAAAATAATTCTTTACCAAATTCAAGTGTCTTTTCTCATTAACATTTAAATTACAACATCATAAATTTCAAAGAAATTAAATCTACCAATTTAAAAAAAATCTCTTTATTAAATAAAGTATTAATAATAAGTGTGAATTGGGTTTAGCCGCTGATTTGTGTTAAAAGAGTGTTTTCTCCCTTAAATTCAATTTCAGCAAGTAACATGTTAAGCTCTTAAATGAGAATAATAATAAGTCAATGATCCATATGGGAAAAACAAACTAAAAACTTAATAATAAGAATAATAAGAATAATAATAATAAGAAGAAATAATCAATGATCCATATGGGAAAAACAAACAATTAAAATATGAATAAAACTTAGTAAGAGAGTGGTTTGTGCTGAAAGATGTTTTCTCCTACCCAACTTCAATTAGGACAAGTAACATATTAAATTCATAAATAAATAAAAACAAAATAATAATAATAAGTCAATGAGCCATATGGCAAAAACAAACAATCAAACATGGATAAAACTTAGTAAGAGGCAAATATGGAAACAAAACAGAGAAGCAGGCCAATATGGAAAAAAAAAACGGCATCAAAACATGGGGCAGTTTTGTAAAACCCCCCAAATTTTAACTCAGAACAAGGGAAAAGGATGCGATGCCATGTTCTCCTCACGAGAAAGCGGAGTAGGAGACTCCGATTTATGATGGGGCGCACCCTCGAAAGATCTAACTACCGCAAGACTGATGACCCCGTCAAACGTCACGCTCTTCGCCTTTGGACCAAAGCCAAAGCTTAGCCCTCGGCATTGGGATTCTCTCCTCGCATCTGCTATAAAATGCCGCGCTTCCTAGATGCATATTACACTTAGAGAATCATCGTTCTTTCCTTGAGAAACAGTGAGAAGAATTGTTCGTTGATCCAACGCGTTCAGCAGATTCAAAATGGCCGTCAAAATTTACATTGTGTAAGTCTACAAATTTATTTCGATTGCTCTTTGAAATTATTCAGTTCTGGCCTTTGTTTTATCATGTTCTTTGATTTATTTCCAGTAAGCCCATATGGCTCTTCGCCTGCAATTTTTAGATCACTTTACATAACTGTATGTCGTAATATTCTTATAACTGTATGTCGTAATATTCTTATTCTCTTCAGCATGCATGAACGAGACAGAAGCTCGGAAGAGGATAGATTATGCTAATTGTTATGTTTATCATTCTGATAATGAGTTTATAAAAACTAGACAACCTCCTTTAATTGCCAGTTGACTAACTTTGTGAAGTGCAGCACTGTAGTTTATTTCCCTTCAACATAGTAAGGCTCATAAAGTGCTGACCATTAGTGTTCCAGCATTAATTTTTTGCGGTCTTGCTTTTTATGTACTTTAACCTTAACCCATTGCCTAATAAATCCAAATCCGGAGAGATATACTAATCTATTCCTAGCTTCAGAAACATATTGTAGGATTGCAAAATGATCTAAGCGAGGTTGCCCACTTCTGCACGTTCAAGTGCTGTTCAGAACCAACCCAACTTGATCACACATTTGGTCAAAAGGCAATCTGTTCAGATCACCTTCTGCATCTGGAACTATATAGTCTCTAGATCCAATTTTGTTTTTGCGGTGGGTGGGGGAGGAACTGAAATCAGGCGGTCTCAAATCCAGTGTCTTGGATCTCTGTCACTCTCTATGAGCTATGATTTAAATGCATATTCAAGCCGAGGCATAAGAAAAGTAATGCAAATTCATATGATTCGTAGCCATTTTTAAGCCAAAAATCCTACGAACAGGGGTACACCCATGCAACTGTATCCAAGGTCTTGAATGTAACTCCATGCTTATTAGGCGTCTACATTGCCACAGTGTCTTGGAAGTTGTGAATTGGCTGCTTACAAAGAATTGACTATCATAGTCTATCCATTTACATTTTTGCTCAGAGCGGCTCTAGGTGATCCGGGGATTCTCCAAATTACTCCCAGAAGGATCCAACAAAGCTGCTTAAAAGAGAGGGTGAATGGTAAGAGCCCGTTAGTATGTCTCTGCATGCCCTGAAGAGAGGGCGGACTCATGAACTGCATATAGGTTGGAAAATAAACATTCAAAAGAAATTGATCCCAATTTTTGGCTTATATCAGTCCTGTTTTGGTTTGACCCAAGTTTGACTGTTTTATATCCAATTATCTTTTTTTCCACTAGGCATTGGTTTTAGAAATGATGAAGTACAAGTGGAGAAGCCAATGAAGGTTTGTCAAATGAAGCCTGCTTGTATTTGAGTGCCACACGAGAGATTGTGTCTAATTAAAGTTTTAGCTGAAGATATTGGTAACTGATTTGCCTCCAAGTTTACAGTGGACCGTGGACCTGTAATTAAACTTTGAAAAACATTATATCTAGGTGTGGCTAGCAGGTATGTTGAAAACTTTGATGGGGTATTTTCCAAGCAGCTGTGACTATAAATCACAGTTCTTCTTAGCATCCTACTAGACTCCAGTAGTTGCAACATTTAAAAAAGGACGCAACAAAGCAAGCTGCATGCCAATCTGAATAAATTGACATTTCAACAAACCATAACCCTTCACAAATTACTTAAGTGCCGGTATGTCTATAGCTGTATATATATCCAATATTTACATCCGGCAAGAAACACAAGTTGCTTCAAACTGTTTCCTGTCTTTGATATGGTTGTCATATTACCAGGGGCTTGGTAATCTGTTTACCCATGTCTTTCCACGTTTCTTTTGTGAGCAGTGACAATCATAACATAGTGCAACGAAAGAATGGAAATTCCAATTGACTTCCAATATTAGCTTGCAACAATGTTTACAAATGAGGAATGCTAAGAGTGACCCTTTTCTTTTGTGTAGGCCAGCCTTGTTCTTGTTGGTTCAATTAATATTTCATAGTTTGCTTTTAATGATCAGATGGGGTCAATCTTGACTCTCTGTATCCTTGCGTGAAATTGGGACATATATTTGTAAAGAACGTCACAATTCTATGGAACTTGACCAGATGAGCACTGGACAATAGCTTTAAATGCAAGACTGTAATCATTAGACCAATGTCTTGTATGATGAAGCATCAATGAATGTTGGGATGGCACTGCTTAAATACAGAGTGGCCAACTTGGTTAAGTACAAGTGGGTTAATAGTTGATAATTAAAATCTGGAAGCTTCTTTGCCATTACCTGTTAAATTCTGGCATTTAGGGTTGTGTATAAGCATGATGGCAAGAAGCCTGCGGTGCCACCAGGTCTTTATTTCTCAAGAGAGTAGTCTAAACGTTCTATCTTTTGGTTGTTTATCAGTGATTTTTTTCGTTTGATTTTGCCCAAAATCTGGTGAGGAATGGTTGGATTTGAAGATTTGAGTGGCTAAGTTTGTATAATCGGAGTGCCCCAGGGGTTTTTCAGCACGCTGAATCCATTTATACATTCAGAAATACAATTTAAACAACAAAAAGTAGAGATTTTGTCCAGATTTAAATCATCGAATTCCGGCCAAAAACACTAAAAGGTAGAACGTTTAGCCAACGCCTTTCCCAAGGGCCGGTCTTGTATTTTTGTAACACGTGGAGCATGACAATGCTTTATCCTACTAAACAATTTGGATTGTAGTAACCTTAACCAAAAGAAATGCTATTCTTGTTATTCCCAGATGAAAAGATCGCATACTTATCAAAAAGCTGTCCTGAATTGAGTTGAGCATTTTAAAGTATTTGCGTATTTGCCAATATCCTATGAGGTTCATATCATGTTGGTAACCTACAACATTGTCACTTCCACAAGGATACCGTTCACGAAGACAAAAAGATTAGTCTTGCATGCAAAACCATCAAGCAATGTTATTTCTTAACAGAAAGAGGATCCTAACACATCAAACCAGGGTCTTGCACTGCAAAGTCCTTCGTTAGACAAACAGAGATGAAGTAAGGAAATTGTGTCTTGAGATGGGAAAAGCTTAGAGAAACTGTCTAAGAACACATCTTGAGCTAAAGGAAGTATATAGCACCAACCTTTGGCAAATCTGACAACACCCAAAATAATATATCCATATGCGACTTTCTTCTCAAGTCAAATGTTCAATGCAACCCAATCTTGAATTTCTGAGTTCCACCCTGGTGAACTGAAAACAAATAAGAACATTAAAATATGTTGTGAACACTCCATGAGTTATTGGGCTACCCATATTAAACGGTGTTTGTTCTCATAAAATAGCTTTATGCTACAAATTACGTGGTGGGTTATTTTTCAATGCAATGGAGATATTTTGTACTCAGTTAATCTGGAAAGGTGATATGAGCCAAAGGTAGAGGGAGATGAGAAGAGCTGAACAGATATTCTAGGTGAGCCAAGGACACGAAAAACTTGCTCTTGACAAATGAAGATAGTATTCTCGATGAATCTAGCTGATTGTACAATAGGAGAATAGTTTGCATAAGAGTAAATAATTGTGTTCCCATCTTGGATTTGTCCACCTACTGTAGTACTCCCCTAATTATAGGGGTGATGTGTAAATGTGCACATGCTTGCATATGATACAAATACAAGTAAAAAATACATTAATATTTTACACTTAGGAAAATGTATTTAGTACTTGTCATTTCCTCCCTTAGTGGAAATCGACCCCGAGTTTCAAATGCTTCTTGAAGTCTCTGCTTAATTTTAATTGTTTCCAGAGGAAAGTTATAATGGATTTGTATAGGGTGTCTTCCTTGCTTATGAATAGTACCATCAGGAGCTTAGTTGGCATGAGGAATTCTTGGTTTTAGTTGAATTGTTACAAAAGGAAGGACTTTGAGAATGGCATCCACAATGTAACGTATGTGTAGGATGACCTCTCAAGTATTGTCGTTAGGATGTGATTGAATTGAGTAGGGAGCTATTGGTCAGTAAGTCCCTGTGTTTCTATTGTTGTTGTTAGCTAAGCTGAGTTTGGCCATTGATGCTGCTAGAAGCATAAATGATCTATATTGGTAATCTTATTGGATTTGCTGTTGTGTAGAGCATAGATAAGGTCTTTTGATAGCCGAGATGGCCATTGCTGCTGCTTGAGCACAGATGAGTGATATAAGTAGCATTGGCCATTAGTGTTTTGAGACCCCAAATGAGTCATATTGGAAGCCTTGTTGACCATGGGCCTTGTTGAGAGCATATATGAATCAAGTTGGTAGCCATGTTGGGCAGTGGTGCTACTGGCAGCACAACTAAGCCGTTTTTGCAGCCATGCTTGTGCTTGGGTGAGAGCAAGATGGAAGTGGGAAAACATCAATTGTGGGGAGACAAGACTTTCTTTAATACGTGTTTATGTGTCCAAGGATGGATGCATATCGAACCCAGAAGTGTAATTGTGTTGGTTTGTGTGTTTGATGGCATTGAAAGAAAAGTGGTCTCTTAAGTAGTCATGTATAATATTTGGGTGGGAGCAAGATGCAAATTGGGTATCCTTAAGTCGTGTGGACTGATGAGCCCAAGGTTATGCTGCACTTACTAAACCCAAATGACATCTAGGTCATTGGTGATATTGATAGTGCTAGAGAAGAGGCGAGTTGCTTAGGTAGTCGTGACTATGTTGGGAGTGGAAGCAAGATGGAAGTGGGTGCGCTTCAGTTTTGGAGACATAGGACATACTCTTATATGTGTTGATGAGCCCAAGATTCTATTGCATATACCAAAACCACAAGATGTGTTGGCTACTAGACAAGTAAGGTGTAACTTGCTTGGATGATTTGGTCCTATTTGAGGTATAGGACTTGCCATCAGATTAGATGTGGGTACTTTATTAAGTACTTACTACTGTTTGTTGCTTCAAAGATGGGATTGTGAAGTTCTTTTCCTTCATGATTGTTGTATTGTACATCTAATGTATTGTCGAGGGAAATTAAAAGATCCAACTCGCTGTTATAGATGGTGAGGTTTTTTAATTGGAATTATTTGTTTTGTTGCTGCATACATTGTTATTGAGTCTCCTCCCTGCTTAAGAATATTGCCTATGGTGAACTGGGAGGTATATGACTGATCCATGAGAGGTAGTTGGGCATTGGAAGGAGCAGGTGCTAAACATAAAGCCTCCTCTTTGAGAGGATCTGGAGGTTCACAGAAAGAAGAATTGCTAGACTGGATTTTGTTCTTCATTGTGCAACTGAGATACTGGTGTCTGTAACTCTTCCCTTTTCTATGTGGATGGTTGGTCGATTACTTCAGCAGGCAGTGGTGATCTTAGAAAACCAAGTGAATGTTGAGCAGGTTCGTTATGGTCCAAAAGGACATCATTGTGTGGAGTTGGGATTTCTTGGTGCTCTCGAGGAAGATTTATTTGAAATTTGTACCATTGATATTTAACTACCATCTGTTGGACATGTTTATGATGTGGACCAAAACCTGTGGTTCCCTTTCTCTGTGATTGTCTTTGCGGATGAAAGGTTTGATCAGTATCGACTCTTCCACGAAGCCTTTAAAAACTACTTAGGGTTTAAGGTGTGATCAATATAAAATGATGAGAATAGCCTTGCAAGGCCATTTGATTGCAAAGAGAAATTGGAAGGTGCGAACCAAGAAACCTTCAAGAATTAAAATAGGATCCTTTTTTAGGAGTTTGGTGTCATTCACTAAGGCATGTGCTTGCCACTTTGGAACTTACAACTATATGCCCTTCTACAAAAGTAAGATGTAATTTGAAAGGGCGTTTACAAAATGATGACCTTCCTGTTTTATCTTTTAAAACAAAAAACACACCATAAATATAGTTTTGTCCCTATTACAATGCTTAAAACATGAAATCAGAGAGGCAGTATCTTAAATGGGGGTCAACTAAAAATGCGACCAGTAGGAAAATACATATGAAAACACACGTAAAAGACCCCTTGAACGACAATACTATGAATGTGGTATGATACACTTGAAAAATTATTTTATTGGTCGACCCTTGTAACTGACCACAAGGAGCAACAATTGGAAAATGTATAGAATTTACTGTGGCTAGAGATCGATATTTATGTTTTCCTCTTGACTGGGTTAAGGTAGAACTTGAAAGTGTTATTCTTCCTATGTTGGAGAAATTTTGATGAGACACAATAAGCAAAGGGAGGTAAATCTCCATGCTGTTTTATGGATTAAACACAGAATTATACCAAACTGCCTCAGTAGTTGAATCCGTAATGTCTCCAAAGACAATGCCGTGCAGTTGATGAATTGCAAATTCATGTGGAAAGACACTCCCAATAATGGGTGCATGTAGAGGCCATCAGCTTAACTGACAATTCCAGCCTAGGTCCTGCAATGTACAAACAGCTTCGAGATCTAACCCACAGATCCTTAAGTTTTTCACACCTTCCACTCCTCTCCTCTAGATAAGAAGGTTCACACCTCGGAGCCCTGGGATTTGATAATTTTGCAGATTTGGCATCGATATTGAGGAGTTGATACCAATTTATTGCGGACCAGAGGTAAATGAGAAGCGCTGAATAGATCTTCTAGGTGAGCCAAAGAAACCAAAAAATTGATCTTGAGCATGAAGATTTTCTCAATGAATGCTGGTTGATTGTACAATGGAAGAAAAGCTTCCTCGAGGAGAAAAGGTAGCTTGCATCAATTCAGTTGCATCTTAGAATTTTACATGACTATAGCCTCTCCTTTTATAGAATAATAATTTTGCATGCACTCATTTACACATGAGAATTTTCCATTGACCCTACTCCTCCCCTAATTATAGGGATGATATGTATATGCAAACAGATTTGCACGTGATACAATACAAATAAAAAATATGTTAATTTTTTACAATTAATTGTATTTAGGAATATGTATTACCTACTCATGTCAATTGGGTTTAGCTCAAGTGGTTTGTGCTGAGGGGTGTTTTCCCCACCCAAGTTCAATTCCCGCAAGTGACATGTTGAGCTCCTAAATGAGCAAACTATTGAAAAAGCCTCGGCTTTGTACAAAATTGGGTTTACCCCGAGTACCATCCTCGAAATGAGGGGAAGTCCCTGGTAGGTTTCCCTAGGATCTATTCCAAAGTAAAAGAAAATGTATTACCTACTCATCATAAGGTGCAGTTTTAGCCATTGTTTCCGTTCTTACATGATCAAGGCATTTCCCTTGAACCATGGATTTCTCTCATGGGAATAACGTATCTATTTTGTTCAATGACCTTTGTATATTCAAGCCAATTGAGGACCCCTGATAACATTCTTAGGCTTTTGGGATGCTTCTTAACAGCTTAATTTGTCAGTTTGGAAAACATGCATTTTGTTGTTGCCTATCTTTTCTTTAGGTTTTTGACAATGTCATACAATGTTTTCAACTTGCCTATATGGAAAGCTTTGCAATCTATCATGGTTGGCAACAAAATGAGAAGTCATGTAAGAGTTCCATTGGGGAATCTCAATCCTTATCCACGGGATACAACATGATGAAGATAAAATGAAGAATGCACTTGTTTACAAGAGAAAAGTGTTTGTGTAGGTTTCATACCTAGTCCTAGTGCTCTCTGTTCCTGTGTGACGGGTTATAGAGTTCTGCCTTATGTTCCACATGTCAAGCACAAAATGAGACCACATCTTCATAGGATTCTTTTTTGGAAATTGTTTTGAGAAACATGCCCTGAGGTCAGAATTGCAATGCAAAACATGGACTTCTTTTAGCTTGGGTGCCAGGTTGGAGAGTTATCTATCCAAATTTGCTGAAGTCTTGCACCTGACCTCACCCCTTTTCTTCAACATGCACAGCAAGAACCATTAGCACCCATATATAGCATCACAAGGGAACCATTAGCACCATTCAATTTGGATATCTTCAGCTAAGCAGCTGTGAATGAGGAGTGTCTAATCCACCAAAGTCGCCCAAGATTTGCACCTATCCCCAACTATTATCATGTGCGTTGGCACACATCCACAAGCATGATTACAAGCTCTAGCATGTCACTTGGTTGACTTGAACCTTGGTTGTGGCTATATTAGCTACCTGCTTTTATTGACTTGTCAAACCACCATTGATAGATCAATGAGTGTTTTAAATAGAGTTTATTGTCTTTTTTATTCCTCTCTTCTTCAAAATCTCATTCTTTAAATTTTTTGCTTATTCAGTTCCCATATGTGGTGCACTAGTAAGGGTATGTGAAGTTCAGGATTGACATACAACCTTTTTAGATGTCATGGTGGATGCCCATAAATTTTTTGTTTATATCATAGTGACCAAACATGTCAAGGAATCCATTAAGATACTGATTGTCCTCATATGATTCCCTAACTTTGTAACACTGTTGGGCATTTAGTTAAACAAATTTACTTATATGTTTGTCAATTTGTAAAAACAATTTTTGAATATACCTATCCTGTCAAAAGTGAGTACACTTGCAACTAAACATCATGTACAGAAATGAAAACCACAATAATTGGCATGTAATAGTCCTTGGCTATTTGTGAAACAGTAAAGCTTAAATATAAGTGATGAATATTGGGTGGGCAATTTGAAAAATGCTGAGCTTATTATCTCCCAATGCAGTACAGAGTGGTTCTCTGTTTAGCTGTCTACCAAGCCTTCTTGATAAATCTCTATGCAAAGATGAGGCTTAAAATGTCAAGGATAATCTAGCAACATCCTTTGTACATATTTATAGTTCAAATGGAAACTAGAGAGCCAAAAGACAAAAGGATTGTCTAATTCTCACAGTCGAGTGTGATACTCTATTTGGCAGTTTGCTAAGTCTCCTTAATAAGAGCTCTATGCAAAGAAGAGGCTCAAGATGTCAAAGATGTTCAAGGAACATCGATCATATGTATTTATAGTCCAAGTGGAAACTAGAGAGCCAAAAGAAAAAGCGAAAGCCAAAAAACCAAAAGATCTCAACTATCCAGTACATAATACCCATTTTCTTAGTATATTTAGTTTGGAGTTTCTGTACCTGACTATTACAGCCTACAGGCTTTGTTGCCAGAAATCTACAAGAAATTGGGCTGATGTTGTAGATAGTTAACTGTCCAATGGAATATTCTACTCGATGTTTCAAGTTTTGCATGATGGAAAATCTATAAAGGATCTCTGAATGAGCATAAAGGAAAGGTTGCAGTATTGAATGTAAGTCTTTCAAAAAAGTAAATATCTAGCTACTTTCACAATCTTTTAAAAGTGCTGCTAGTTTTCCTAAACTTTATGTGTGTCAGTTTGTGTTGAGTAGATCTCTGTAACGTTGTATGTCTCCAAAGTCAAGAGACACTTGAGTTTATGAAGTTTAAGGAGATCTTGCCCAATCTATTCCTTATTGAATGCTCATTTCTCATTTTGATTAGAGCTTGCTGAAAATACTGTTTTTATCTGCACCTAGCACATAGCATTTATGCTTTGAGCTTGGCATTCTTCCTCCAGAGGCAGTATGAAGTTGAACCAATATTCGATTAAACACAGTTCACAAGAAGGCATTGCTTTTACCAATCAACCACATCAGCATGTGTGCCGCTACACCATGGGCTTAGACCACATAGAGAGCTTGTGATACCATAGTTCCGTTTCATTATTGTCATCTCATGAATATGTTTTTAGGAGTCTAGATCAACAATAATACAATAAGTTGGGTCAATGTTAATTTCAGTATGCATCTAATTTAAAAACTAGGTAGCATGCAATACCTGAAAGAAGTACAACACAAAAGCATGCATCTTAAGACCAATCAATACTTACTAAAAGCAGCGAAAGCTAGTAATAACGCAATTGTAAACTTAGCAGATACATTTTACTTCCATTTACATTTTCTTTCGCTTCCATTCTTTCATTATGCTGAACTTGTGGAGATCCTGACCTCTGACTATGTTTTCTCTTTTCACCATGTTGGTTTATATTTTATTAGGTTCCAATGATATTATTATACCATGAAAACTATAATCCTTTTGAAGTACTTGACTATTCAGCATATGCAACTGTCCTTGAATCTCCTGGTGGCATCCATTTATGTAACATTCTTCATGTAAACTGATACTGTTGCAGGTATTATTCTATGTATGGACATGTGGAGAAACTTGCTGAGGAGATTAAAAAAGGTGCCGCCTCTGTGGAGGGAGTAGAAGCCACGTTGTGGCAGGTTAGTATCCTTTGCAACTGTTTCCAAAAAGTATCTCTGTTAAAATCTCATTGTCAATTATATACAATAGATAGATTTTTTTTTTGAATTTTAAATTATTGTAGTATCAGGCGATAAGGTCACTTTATACCCAGAGGCCACAGTTAACCCAGTAATTTAAGAGGTAAGCAGTGAGTGACACTATTGTACTTCCTTTCCAGCTTGCATTTTTCTCCTTCATCTGGCATCTTATAAGTAAATGTATGCCAATGAAGAGAAGCAAAATCTCAATCAGATATCACGGTAGAGTTAGTGTATTTATGAACAATTGACAAGTGCACTTTTTCTAGCCTTGCTCTTGTCCTCAGAATAAATCTTGACAAATCAAACATGTACATCTTCAAAACGAAAAAGAAGTATCTAGAGTTACAAAATTGATAGATTTGGAACGAACACAATGTTGTGAACTTTGTAAGACTCTTTGCCCACCGTCTCTCTATTCAAACATAAATTAACTTCACCATCGATGAAGAGCTAATAATAGCTTACATAACCTCAATGGTAGAGAAACTAGCTATGTATAACCTCAATGGTAGAGAAACTAGCTATGTTGTGTATATAGACATCTGAGGATATTGTCTGTCAGATTAAGTATGCAAACAAAATTGATACCAAGATATAAGGTTGACATGCTATGATTTTGTAGTAATGCTGATAACAATGGAAGTTAGCATCTCTGAAGGATGCCATGACCCTTTTCATGATAAGTCAAAAGAAAAATTCGTGCCTTTTGGCACACTTATATAGAAAATTGATGTCATTCCACTGAAACCGACCAGCACGGGATGTCGTTATATTTTGGTCTATCTACAGTCCTATGTAAGTAGATATCAGCTGTACTGTAACTCATCGCAACAATATTCGAGTACAATACGGATATGAATACGATTTGACCTGGAAACAATATGTAACGAAAAAGTCTAGCATGGCTAAAATATATAAATAGACATCTTATACATGAAAAGACTTGTATTTTTCAAATTTTAGAAAATTTAAGAATATATATAAACTATTTAAAATTTTAAAGTAACATTCATTCTTCTTTGTAAGCAAATTGAAACATATCTGAAATTTATAACATATCATAACAACGTAACCCCCACATATCTGTGTGTGAGATTATCCTCATTCCCTCACTAATCCCATGAAAATTACTAGTATCAAAACAGTAGGTGTTTAACAAATGTACAAAAGAAAAGAAACAGTATAGATAAATTTTAAATATTAAGTTAAAAGTCCATGTTCATGACCTCAATGTATGTATTTTTTTTTAAGGTTGAGTTAGTTCAAATTTCATTTAAATGGAAACAATAGTTATAAATTTGTTTGAAATAATTCCTATGTTTTTATTTGTTAAGTTAAAAGTCCATGTTCATGACCTCAATGTATGTTATTTTTTTTTTTTAAGGTTGAGTTAGTTCAAATTTCATTTAAATGGAAACAATAGTTATAAATTTGTTTGAAATAATTCTTATGTTTTTATTTGTCCATTCTTTACTTTGTCTTTCTTTGCAACATCATTCTCGTTTATGTTATTTGAGTTTATATAAATATCATTCTCGTTTATGTTATTTGAGTTTATATTTATTTATATGAAAAAGTATATAGGTTGATGACTCACGAATGTGGTTATTATCTTATGATGGTAACGTTATGAATAATATGAGTAATCATTAACTATGTTGTGATTCTAGTTCCACTCTTATATTAACAATTAATGAATAGTTGAATTGTTAAAAGTTAAATTATGATAAAAGCATTAGCCTTTTTAATTGAAGTTTCACACTTATCTTAACAATTCAATTTTTAATGACCAATATTGAACTGTTCATAATTAAAACTATAACATGAGCATACAAAGTAGTGACCTCTTAAGTTTAAAGATTTAAATATACTTCAACACACATATTAACATTTTCTTGATCTTTAAAAATTTAAGATTGTAAATATATTTAAGCATTTAGTTATCTTAACAATTCAATTTTTAATGAACAATGTTGAACTGTTCATAGTTAAAACTATAGCACGAGCATACAAAGTCGTGGCCTCTTAAGTTTAAACATTACACATAGTAACATTTCCTTGATCTTTAAATGTTTAAGATTGTAAATATATTTAAGCATTTAGTTTTACAACTTTACTGTATCAGTACTATGTCGAATATCTGCTGAATTTTGAACTCTGAATTTTGAATTCTACAATTTTTCTACAAAATTTGAGCTTTTTTTATGTGATTAAGAATATCCTATGCCTAGCTATCCAAGCCAATGGTGATGTAAGGTTCTGTATTTTCAAAGTCTGGATCAGCAAGACTTGAGACTCAAGAGGAATAGTACAATTGAAGAGTCTCACCATTGAAGTAATTACGTAGAAACTAGAAAGAGATCCTACGTTATTCAAGGGTTGCAGTGATATTTCCGAGGTATCCCTTTAATAATAGGCTTTAGTCCTTTACATTGGATGGCACTTTCATCTGATATGTTGTTCCCTTGGTCTTTCAATGTTGTTCCCTTGGTCTTTCAATGCCGAAGGTTCTTCATTCTTCCTGTACTTCACAAATGACTATGCAGTGCATGCAGTCTTTCATAAGTTATTTCTCTAACTTATTAACAAAAGAATTTTTCTTTTCAGGTTCCAGAAATACTCCCAGAGGAGGTGCTCATAAAAATGAATGCCCCACCCAAAACTGAAGTGCCAACCATTGAGCCCCAGCAACTGACAGATGCAGATGGCCTTTTATTTGGCTTTCCCACGAGATATGGAATGATGGCAGCCCAGTTTAAAGCTTTCTTGGATGCAACAGGTGGGCTATGGCAAACTCAACAATTAGCAGGGAAGCCAGCCGGTCTTTTCTACAGCACAGGATCTCAGGGTGGTGGACAGGAGACTACTGCGTGAGTTTCCTTATATTAGTCAGATGAATTCAAATTCTTGTATCTGTTTTCATATTCAACAATGTAAAGGATCTATCATTGGTTACAGCTTGAGTGGGCCTAATGGTTAAGAACGTGTGTTTCTTCTTAAGAGGTCACAAGTTCAAATCCAGAGTGGGGTAGGGTAGGGTATGTATACCTTAGTCTTCATAGACTTTACCAGTCAAATCACTGGGCAGAGAGGATCTCATACACCAATTTAACACCAATTTAATATCTAGCTTAACCTTGACCTTAAAAATAGATTATTAATATTATAATGAATGTTTAAATAAAATACCTATTCTACATATTGTAAAATTGTAAATAGAATTCACTATTAAAAGAACATTGAAAAACTATTAAAACTTTATGATCAGAAAATTAGAAAACATTACAACATTAGAATTCTAGAAGTACATACACATAGACACTGTAATCTACTTTTTTAAACCCAAGGGGATATGAAATCTATCTGAGACTTCGATGTCTTCGTTTTAAAATCGTAGATTACTGAGAAAGACTTTAGTTCAGGGCTTATGTATTTGGAACTTCCTATAAATGCAAATCTGAAGTGTATTTAACTAAACAACGGAAAAAAAAAATAAGAACAAACAAGTTTATACTGTCAAAAGTAAATAGGCATGCCAATGGGGTCTCGGTTCAATTGTCATGCAAAGGTGTTGATATTCCCCTCACTACGGTTCAAATCCACCAGAAACACGTGTCAACCCTTTGTGAGTCGTGGGTCATCTTGCCCATGCAAGTGGGCCATTCCAAAGCAATTGGGCCTGGTTCAAGTATTGGGTGACATTTTTAGAACAGTTATCCCCCACTTGCTGCTTGTTAGCTGAAGGACTTTTCATTGAAAATTGTAAGTCAGTTACATTTTATGGTTGTATTTAGAAGTGCTTTCTACAGTACAGTATGAGGGAGATGTGTAATTCTATGCTTAATATGGTGTTGACAAATGACATTTTAAAAAAACAATAAAATATTAATAACAAAAATATATTTCAATGTAGGTTTTAAGTAAAAACCATATATATAAAGAGAGAAGGGGATAGAGAAAATTTATCTAAGGTTAGCTCCCATATTAATGAAGGGAAAGGTTAATGAAAATTATTGCGAGGCTTCAAATCAAATATTAGCTTAAGTGGATTACTAAGTATCAAAGACACCAAGTATAAAGTTTTTATTTTGTTCTTCAGCATTAGCATTATCGCTGTTTATAAGTTTTCATCCATGGCTATTATGTATGAGCATCTAAATTAGTTTTTGATTATATTCGCAATTCATCATCAGTTTAGATAATGAAAGAATCTCATAACATGGATCAATGCAGCAATGAATGAACTAATTACTGACCGGCATAGATCCATCTTAACTCTAGTTCTATCAAGTGCTGTGAAGGATCAAATCTATAGAGGTGCAGATTTTTTGGGGGAGCAAAACTTGAGGAAGTTTTATACCTTGATTGATTAACCAGCATAGATCTATCTGAACTCCAGTTCTATCAAGTGGCATGAGG
>JASDQU010736484.1:50229-62792 GCA_032191745.1 Picea mariana
TTTTCCTCTTTCCTAACCAAATCCCATTTTCGACCCTATCCTCATCAATGATCTAGCCATTTTACTGATTATATATCCTGTCATTCTTGACTGAGATATAAAGAGAGAGCCCTCTTTGGGTTCGAAGGGCTAGCTTCCATCCTATAAGTTGGTTTGTGGTTACCTCTGTGACTTGCCTCCACAACCAGAGAAATTGACGGAGTGATAGCATATCCATAAATAAAATTTACATATACAATAAACATGTTTGAGTCATTGATCCTACTAACTCATATCCTAGGTCAGATATTCAAACTTTAACCCTTTTTGCAAAGTTTATGTAGCTAACTAAAACTATATTAGTTAAGCCCATGTTCTGACATGTTTTCTTAACACTTTCTAAATATATGATAACTTGTGTTGCATTTCCTTACTAGGAATCATGAACATTCATAAATGTATCTTTTTTTTTTCCTTTTTTTTTTTTACATCTTTCTACTTAATTGAATGGTGCAAGGATGGTGTATGCTCTCCTAAAATTAACTATCTAACTTTCTTGAAATCGATCATAGGGATTGTTTCCTTTTTTGGATATGAGGTAGCTTATTCATGCAACCAATTCATCCCCTCTGAGAAATTTCCAGTCAAGATAATATGCATATCCATGAGTATATCCATTTCTTTAGATGGATGGATTGGGATATTTGTTGATGTACTGGGGTCAAAGTGAACCACATCTTTATTGGGAGTTGTGTCCTTGGGATTTATCTAAGAATGATTCTAAATTTTGGGTTTATTATTCTCCCCCTTTTTCCCTATGAAATCTTAGCCTTTATACATGCAATCATTCAAATGAGATATCACTTGACACATTATGCACTTGAAAGTTATATTTTTCATAATCTAATTCTTAGATTTGATGAGAATCATTTCACTCCAAAAATAGATTATTTAGTAGGTATTGACTAAATTCAAATTGTATGTCAGATACTCAAACATAGGTAACGATTCTCTTTTGAAATTAGCTAATTTTAACTTCAAAAACCTCCTAAAGCATTTAAACACTGGCAAAATCCACATAAAGAGGGATAAATTCAATAATTTCATCTAAACAAAAGTGATGATGAGAGACATGATAGATCGTTAACGAAATAATATCATATGGTTATGAAGCATATATAGAAAAATTGGGCCAAAGATATATTAGTTTATAATGTCTTCGTTGTATTTTTTACAAAATAAAAATCAATAACTCTAAATGTACCATATATCTAATGTTAACTTTCCATTCTAAGTTTAATAATATTATTTATATAGAGAATGTATACTTAAACAATTACTTTCCCAACCAAGTTCGTGAGCATATTCATCATTATTTGTTCATCATGATAGAGTCCCTTTAAGTACCATACATCGGGGAATGGTGGTTTGAGCTCGAAGCCCGGTTTTTAATGGCGATTTGACTGTAGTGGATTCTTATTGGAATCAGAGCTCGGCATTTATGGAGTAGTTACTGCCTGAACACGATTTGGTGATCCCTATGTTCACATTAATTTTTTGGAGAGCCTACTATGGCCGTCGGATACACCTTTGTCATTACCTCATACACTCTAGAACCCTCCACTTGGTGCTCCATGAAATGACATTTCTTCCTCCTTAAATTATTCTCTGCCACTCTTTGTACTCTACCTACCTGGAAACTTAACTACTTTCCTACAGATTTAACAGTATTGGCGTATTCTTAAATTCCTTCATAAGCTTTTATACCTTGAAACATGCACCTCCTTTGATCTACGCGAGGTGGCATCCTTTGGAGGGACCTTCCAACACCTTCCAACTTATGAGTGCGGCTGATGAAGCCCTATGGAAGAGTGTCGGTCACTTCACATCTTCGGATGTACACAATGTTACTACGTCTTCTCTCCTAACCACTACTCCGAAGGTGGCAGAACCCTTAGCTCCTCCACTATCTATTTCTCCATGTTTACCCATCTTTGTAACTCATCTGTCTTCTCCTCCATTACCTAGACTGGTCTCTTCCCTCGAGCATGCTGATAAACGACATTACAAAGGTCTGCAAGAGTGAGCACGTTTTTCTCAAATGTGGTTACCCAAACCACTGGGTACCAAAAGACTGTGGAATCCTAACAAGAGAAAATGACACCTGATCATGGGCTAAGATGTGGGCTTAGAGGAAATTGTCTGACTCTCCCTCTGTGGACTTGTGGGCAGGTTTACTTATCGTGCTCTTAGCATTGATTCCCTACCGGAATGGATTTTAGACAACTGGTTACCTATTTTAAAATACATGTTGGAGCTTATTACCCTTTCTTTTGAATGGTTCGGCTTCATTTTTAACACGATGGAGAACTCATAGCTTATACTTGATACCTTCTAGACCACAGGTAGCAGTAGTATCATGCTTAAAAGGTGGCGGGTTTCTTTTAACCCTTCGACATATTTGGGTACTTCTGCCTGGAATCCCCTTACAATATTGGACTGAGAAGGCATTGGAGGCCATTGGTAATGAACTGGGGCACTTCCTTTTCCTAGACCCAAAACTATTAAATAATTTGGCGAGGATTATGGTCGAGATGGATATTCATGCTGGGCTACCAAATGTCTTGGAAATTTTATGGCATGGAGGCTCGGTGACACGGGGATTGGACTACCTTGGTATTCCTTTCCAATGTTCTTCATGTCATCAAATGGGCCATATTTGGCGTGATTGTACAGGATCCCCTAAAGAGGAGGAATCTGAAGGATCATACCTTCACAAGCTTCCTAGGGATGACTCTTCGGGGACGGACTCCTATCCTCCGGGTTTTGAAGGCACTATGGACGAGGGGACCGAGGACCTGATGGATACTACTGAACTACAACCAATTCCTCCCTCCACACTCACTGGTAAGCTTAAACAGTTGTGCCCTAATCTTTATTTTACTCTCACTTCTTGGGAAAGACACCACTTAGATATTTCTTCTATCCCGAGAATGGGTCCCCCTCAAACTGTTACACCCACTATGAGTTTCTCACCCTCTTCATCACCTTTTGTGGTTGTTGAGCCTTTTAATTCTTGTTCTCCTACTCCCCTGTTGTCTTCGATTATTGAAAATCCGTCTCCTTCCCCACCACATAACACTAGTGGGGACCTCACAGACTCCACTTTGAACCTTCCCTCCGAACTGGTTAACCTTCCTTATGTCCCTCTTTCTATGATAAGCACTAGTCCAGTTGGGACTACTTCACTGTTTTCCTCCTTCTCGACACAAGGTGTTGATAGTAATGGGATATCACACAAAAATTCTCCTACAGTGGAATTACTTCATCTGGTCCCTCTACCAAGCTATTTAGGTAAATCTCCCATTATCGACCATTAAGATATACCTTCTACTTCCCATTGTGATTTTTCTGCAGACTCTACTAAAAATGATTTCTCCTGGTCTCGAGTCTTAGGACCTGAAACCTCGCCAATAAAAACTCGCAGTGCTCGAAGGAAATATTTCTCATATGTTACTCTTTCAGTTGTTTCTCCTACTAATTTGACTGGCCTTGGGGAGCTTAGAGGCATCAAATCCCTTGCCAGGTCACATCCATGATACTTGTATCCCTAAACATTCGTGGGGTTAGAGGTGCCCTAAAAAATGCCTCTCTTCGACAAATGATTGATAACATTCATCCAAGTATCATTTTTCTACAGGAAACCCTAGTGGACGGACAACGTTCCCGTGCCTTTGTCAATGGACCAAAGCCACATTGGTTTGTTAGTGCAGTAAATTTTGTGGGCAAATTAGGTGGGTTGCTTGTGGCTTGGGACCCTGTATTTTTTTATCTAAAGCCTTTCTTATGTTGTGGTGTAATTTTATTGACAGACACATGTTGTTCCAAGAAGTGACAGGTCAACCTCCTCAATGTTTATGGACCTTGTATTGATAAACTTGCTTTATGGTGAAAGGTTTTGGCATCAGGTCTTCTAGCGAAACCTAATCTCATTCTTGTGGGGGACTTCAAATTCACCTTATCGTCTTCTGATATTTGGGGCACCACAACCTCTACTGATGCGATGACTTCACAGTTCAGTGATATTTTCCAACAACACAATTTGGTCAACTTATTACCGGTCGAGGTGGTTCCCACTTGGAGAAATGAAATGTATGGTACATCGATTATTTAAAAGCGCTTGGACCACTTTTTCTTATCGGATTATCTCCTTCAACAAGATAACATATATAGAACTTGGGTTGCATATCCTTACATCTTGGATCATGCCCTCATTATTCTACAGTTGGATTCTTACTCACATCACTCATCTTATCCTTTTAAGTTTAATCCTATCTGGTTGGGGAACCCTGATTTTGAGAGTCTGGTCTCTCATGTTTAGTATGATCAATCCTATAAAAATGAGTCGGATGTACAGAGACATATTGCTGGTAAATTAAAATATTTAAAATCAAAAGTGAAATGTTGGCCCCGTCTACAGATATCAAAGACATTGGAGCGATTATCACAGCTTGAACACAATATACAAGTTTTGATCCTGGAAATCTTCGAGGGAAAGGGACATGATCCTATAAGTCTGGAACAACATATAAAACACCTTGAGACAGAACAGAATAATCTTCTATTGATTGAGGAAGCTCGCTAGCGTCAAAAAAGCAGAGCCATCTGGATCAATTGTGGAGACAACAATACAATTTGTTTTCATAAATTTGCGAGTCAAAGGAGGAATCATAAGAATATTTGGGAATTACAATTGGATGGAGCTGGTTCTATCACTGGACAGTACAATCTTCTAGATGTGGCTTTCACTTATTACAAAAATGCCTATCGAAATAAAGGTCTTACAAACAATGTTGATCAAGCATCTATTACGAGACTCTTTCCAAAGATCATCTGTGATCGTGAGGCAGAACTTCTTTTTGCTCCTTGTACAAAAGAAGAGATTTGGAAAGTTCTCAACAACTTTAAAAGGGACAAAAGTCTCGGCCAAGATGGTTGGACAATCGAATTCTATCTTCATTTTTTCGATCTGATCAGTGACGACCTTTGGGAATTGGTTGAAAATTCTAGACTTAGAGGAATGGTTAATCGAGCTTTAAACTCCACTTTTTTTAATCTGATTCCAAAATAAAATAATCCCAACTCTTTCAATGACTTTAGGCCTATTGCTTGTGTAAAATATGCTACAATCTTATTACAAAACTTCTGGCCGACAGAATTAAACCGTTCATGTCACGCCTTATCTCATAGGAACAGTTGGGCTTCATCAAAGTTCGTCAAATACTGGATGCTATTGGATCAACACAGGAGGTGTTGCACAAGATAAAACAAAAAAAGTTACAATCTCTGATATTAAAGCTTGACCTTAAAAAAGCTTTCGACTGTACCAACTAGGACTATCTTAGGTTGATATTGTTGCAATCTGGTTTCGGGCTTCCATTCACAAATTGGATCATGGGGTGTGTGTCTAGTGTGACTATTTTTGTCTTGGTTAATGGAGAAGCCACATATTTCTTTACAAATGAAAGAGGTATGCAACAACGATTTCCACTTTCCCCTCTCTTATTTGTTTTGGCCTTGGAAGGATTTGGTATTCTTCTTAAGTCGAATCAGCGTGAGGGGGTTATTACTGGTATTAAAGTATCAAGAATGGTTAATGTTCTACACTTATTCTTTGTGGATGATATCATTATAGCAACAAAAGAGGACCCTAGATAATAGAAGGAAATCAAATCGATTCTGCACCTCTTCTGTCGTGCTTCAAGACTACAGATTAATGAGTCAAAATCCACATTTCACTATTCTAGATTATTGGCGGTAGACATTGAGATTTTTAAGATCATATTTATGTTTAGATTCCATGTGATCTCGATGGGTCTGAGATATCTAGGCTAATTCCTTAAGCCAAATTGTTATAAAGTGACTGATTGGAACTGGTTTCTTATAAAATTTGAAAAAATAATTGCACATTGGTGCAATCGTTGGCTCACTCTGGGCGAAAGATTCATACTTTTAAAATCGATACTAAAAGGCCAGGCAGTCTATTAGATGGCTCTTGACACTATTCCTCATTCTATATTGAATAAGATCAAACAAATGATGTACTCTTTTCTTTGGACAGGAAGTAATTCAAAACAAATTCTTCATCTTTGTTGATGGGATATTATCGCAAAACCAAAAGCGGTTGGTGGTTGGGGACTCCGTAATATTTCACTTTTCAAACAAGCTTTGGCGATAAAAACCCTTACGAGAGTGTTGACTCTTGATGGTATTTGGCATCATATTATACATGGGAAATATATCACTCCTTTTTCACTTGCAATCTGGCTCAGACTGTCAGATATTTGCCCCACAAGTGCCTCTTTGATCTAGAGATCTCTCTTAAAGAATCTTCCTTTTATTCACCATTGGCTCTGTTGGAAGCCTGAATCAAGACATTCTATTCATGTAGGTATGTATGCTATAGTGGGCCTTGGGTCCATAGCTTTTCTTTCATCTAGAATACTAAATTATCTTCGAGATATAAAAGTTTTCTTTCTTTTCCAAGCTCGACACACCTCTCATTGCGGGATTTTATGCACAAAATGGAAATCTAGCTTTGATTTGGGTCTCACAGGGGAACTTGCACTTGAGTGGCAGGCATACTGCTCGGCACTAATTGGCGCATGGAATCATCTTGATTTAGTGGAAGACACATTTCACTGGATTGGCGGTGACCGATCTGGCCATTTTATTGTTAAGAATGTTTACAATGCCACTTCCTCCATGATCTAGACCCAAAGATGCACAGGATGGAGGCAAAACTTATGGCACTGGTCTCTTCCTTTAAAAATATTTTTTTTCATATGGTTATCTACAAATGAAAAGATCCTAACTTGGGACATTCTACTTCGTCAGGGCTAGGAGGGACCCAATATGTGCATTCTCTGTCGTAACAATTCTGAATCTATCTCCCACAACTTTTTGAACTGCACTTTCACCAAACTGGTTTGGCACAAGCTTACACTAGTCCTAAATCTTCGAAAGATGTGGACGGGCACAACCTTACATGATTGCTTGGAGAATTGGGCATTGTTGGATTTCACTCTTCCTCATCTCCCAGCTCTATTATGTTGGTTTATTTGGCTTACTCGCAATAGGGCGATTTTTAAAAATTCAATTGTCTCCTTAAATAATGTTTGTTTTGGAATATTGGGCGAGCTGGAAATTGCAAAGGAAAAGAGGATATATTCCCCTTGGTTTATTTAGCCTTTTCTTCAGATGGATGGAAACAATGCATGGTTTGATAGAGCATCTCAAATTTCAGGTCTTCAATGTGGGGTGGGCAGATTGATCATTCATTCTGACAACAACAAGATTACTTGGACCTTCAACTGTGGAGTTGGATCTAATACCAAGGCAGAATTTCTTGGCATCTGGGCCACCCTTATACTAGATACCTGTCATAATATATTGAATATCCATGTGAGGGGGGACTCAAAGATCATCATTGACTAGTTAAACAAAAAGGGATAGCTTCAAGTCATTTCTCTGGAATGTTGGAAAGACAGGATCACTGATCTCATTCAGACATTCAATCAGATCAGTTTTTCTCATATATACAGAGAATTAAATGTGGAGGCAGATTATTTGTCTAAAAATGCACTATCGAAACTAATTGGCACTTTGACGTATCAACATTGGACATATGGACTCGAGAGTCCTCCTCAATGTATCACCCTCTTTTAGTTATGATTTTTGCATGTCCTTGTTTCTATTTTGCTTCATCCTATGTTTGAAGGTTTAGAACCTATTTGTCGCCTTGCTAGAACAGATGTGATAGGAATAGATAGGTAAATCTATTTCCATATTATATGTGTTTCAACTACTTTTGTAAGGATCATTATATAGGACCAGTTTTTCTATGAAGGGATCAGACTCTATCTTTATTGTAAGGGCTCGAACTGTATCTTTTTGGTTAAAAAAAAACCATATATAATACAAGTGAAAATTTTCTTTTGGAAAAAAAAAAGTCCCATACAACAAAAGATTTGAGGAAAGGAAAAAAGGGCATAAGTTGGAGATTCTAGTCAAATGTACAACTTTTAAAGTTGCAAACTTTGAGCAACAAAGTAAGTAAATTAGAGAAGAAGAACAAAGAGTAAACCAAGATGGCGTGTGATTAGCTATATAAAGTAAAAATATGCAAATACATTTTTTTTAATTTTGGACTTGTAAATTAGAAAAAGTACAATATATTATAGATATCATTTTGACATGAAGTGCCTTTCTAAAGAAAGGTAGATATTTTAGTGAAAAAGGTAATAGTAATTACATTGAGTAAACCAAACTAAGGTGGGAATTGTTTACACCACATCATAATTAAAGGATATTTTTGTAAACATGGTAACATCAATTACATTGAGTCAACCAAACTAAGATGGGAATTGTTTACACCACATCATAGAAGATGATAGAAATCAACCTTACAAAGTTAAGAGCTTAGCATAATTTTATAGAAAGAGTAATTGAAAGGACATAGTATCAGCTTAACCAACTCTTGACAAGTTAGAAGAAGTGATTGAAGAGATTTACTATGAGAAAAAATAACAATTTGATAATAAACAAAGAAACCTTTAATTAAAGTAAATTKATTGTGTACAAAGTAGCATCTTTCGATTCTCAGTCATTGTGGTCGATGGAGAAAACATTGAAGACCTCTTGCATACCTCTTGAAGACTTGTTCAAAATTTGTAAGTACATKATGAATATTTTCTAGTCCTTGGTCATTTTGTACTATTTTTCTAGATATATAATATTTTTCTAGATATAGAACATAAGCATGGATAGAAAGCCATGAGACATTACACAATTGAATCATATGTTAGGCATAGTTTAGTTAAGTACATTTCAAATGCTAARTAAAAAAACTTGTATTAATTTTGAAATTATATTTTGAATGTGTATTGAAAAAAAGAGACCATGGAAAAAGATAAGATAGTTTCATGTTTAAGTTGAGGAGTGTGTATAGATATTAGAGTTGGTARTTCAGAGTTAATGATAAAAGGAATTTACAACAATAAATGGTGAGATTGTTGATTGAGAATGGACTTGTATTTATGTGTAAATAAGTAATGAAGAAAAAATTTCTTTGATCTGAATAGGATCCACATTAAAACATAAAAAAACATCAAATAATTAATGGCTCAAATCAAATCAAATCACTCAAAAAAATTATGAAATCTTCATGAAGACCATGGCTAAAGAAGTTGACGATGAGATACAAGATTTGGTCAATATTGTGAAGGGCCCCATGTTCAATCTACCAACAACCATGCCTCTACATAATTGTATGCTCCCAAAGTAAGCATTGAGAAATTAAAAGAAGAAAAAAAAAAGGAATTGTGCATTGGAATGATGCCTGGAAAAGATGAAACACAGAAAGGCAGTGATAGAGTTGGTGGAGATATGAAGAGTTAGAGATGCTTGTACTTCCATATGACCTCAATAAATCCCACTCTATTTATAAACTCGGGCACAACTAATTAGAAAGGGTTCTTTGGCAAATAATAAAATGAATATTGTGTAAAAAATCATGTGAGATGAATGTAAATGATCCAAGGAGCCAGACTAAATTGTAAATCTACAATTGCCAAGAAACAAAGACTGGCCTTAACCATTTGATGTTAGAGTTGCTTTCCTTCAGGTTTCTCTCAGTTAATTTATGTTGAATGCATGTAAGATTTTAGTGAACTTTTTGTTTTTATTTTATATCTCAATGAAGCAAATTTCCTTGGAGGTTGGTAAGGAAGCTATATTTGGATAGTCTTTCATGTTTTTTTAGTGCCTAGTCTGACATGTTTGATCGAATCCATGTCATTGAACATTGAAGATGTAAAAAAATTATACTCTAATATAATTTTGAGCGAATTTTCTATTGGAAAAATATTTTAGTGTTTCAGTTTTGTGTTGCATTCAATGTTATTGAGTAAATTTTAGTAAGAAGAGTTCTCACAATATCTAGTATCACCCTCTAAATCTTGTGGTATTGGACACAATGGTGGGATACTCCACACAGTTCAATTAGAGTCTAGATTAAATAAGGGTGGAGAAATTCAAGTTATTTGCCAAATTTTCCCATGGATCAAATTTATAAGTTTGTGTGTTGATAATTAGTGTTTTGCCGCCTGCACTAGATATTGGGCATGTGACAGAACCAGGGAAAATTTTAAGGGTCCATAATTATCTTAAAGTGTGGAAACCTTGACGAATATTACTAATTCTTAAAATGCCAACCATAAAATGTTTGGCAATATTTTTGTAAAAAAATTCAAATTTCTAAGGATTTTTTATAGTTTCTTGAAAAGTTTGGTGATTTTTATTGTAAAATACTTTCACCCTATAAAATTTGGGTGAATCACACACACACACACACACACATATTTATATTTATTTATGAAAAACAAGCAAAATTACCCCATGGGCGAAATTTATCCCCCAAAGTTTTTCCTACATAAAACTCATATTCACTCCATTGGTACAACAATTCTTAGTATAGATATATAAATTACGCATCAAGGCTTAAAAAAATGTTGTGTACAACAATTCTTAGTATAGATATTTGGAATCCCCGATGTGTATAAAGATGAAGTGCATTGGTATGTATTATATATAATCGGTGCACTGATGCAGACTATCAATATAAGTCCACCAAAAAACACCTCCACAAGAACCTTCAATTGCCCATTATTTGTAGTTATAGTGAAAATGTATTAAAACCTTCACTAAAACGTCCCTATTAATAGTGGAGTTTTTGACGGATGTTTTTTGATCATTTTTCCAATATTGTAACACTTAAATCCTACATAGAAACCTCTGCCAAAAGTATTTTTCCTTGTAGTGAGATAAAGAGAAAGGTTTTATCAAGCATATTATTATGAATCATTTGAATCATGAACTTGATCACAATCAATTACAACCAATATACATCAATTGAACGATTATATTTTATATATTAGTTGGTTATTTGTACAACAATGAGAAAAATACAAGGATATTATGTCTATATTCCCTTATAAATTCCAACTCTATAAAAGAAAGTCAAAAAAACAATTATCCGCAAATAAATTAAAATAATAACTCTATTAATCTAATTATAACAATGTGTGTGTTCTACTCATAATTAAAAATAATATTTTTTAGTAAATTAAAAATACTTAAAATTGTGGGTGAGTGGCACTCTTCCAAGGGTAATAATTGTAAGAGGAGTAAAGCTCATCATCCACTCTTAGTATGCAGACAATTCTTTATTTATAGAGGATATTTGGTAATATATCACTCAAATTAAAAAAAATTATCATACTCTTATCTAGATATTTCAAGAAGGAAAATTAACAAATCAAAGAGCAACATATATGGCTAGAACACAACCCACCAAATGCTCCTTCATATTGAAAAA
Source organism: Picea mariana (assembly GCA_032191745.1). NCBI lineage: Eukaryota > Viridiplantae > Streptophyta > Pinopsida > Pinales > Pinaceae > Picea > Picea mariana. The sequence continues at coordinate 61,646 of JASDQU010736484.1, forward strand.
GTTTTTGAATTCGCACTTATACTCCACTGTAGGACCTTCAAGTATTTGTGTACTCCCATTTCTCTCACTTTTCCCAAATTAATAGACTAGACGCCAACTCCTTAGAAGATGAAAACGAAAATGTCCAACTAGGGTTCACAATGGCTTAATCTCGAAGGAAGAGTAATATTGATCATATTGGTGCTCTCTACCCTTCCAATATTTCTTGACTTGCCTCTGATTGCACTGGTGAGGGTCATGCAAACAGTGGGAAAATAAATAAGAAAATTCCTATGGTAGGGAGGAATGGGAAACTCTAAAAATATCACTTATTAGGTGGAATATAGTTAGAGCTTCATTTCAGTGGGGGTCCTAGAAATTAAGGATCCAGTGAACATGAATCTTTCCTTGGGAGAAATAATGTTATGTCAATTTATATCTAGAAAATTTGATTGGTGGAAGTAAGCTCTTCGAGCAAAATACTTTCATAACAGAAGGCTTAGAATCTTATATTACCCTCCTCCATATTCCAATGGAAATTATGTAGATCCTCAACTACAATTATTAGTGAAAACCTCTCTTAGGTTCCTAGGAACAATAAACAAATTTGCATTTGGAGTGATAGAATTCCATGAAGATCCATGATGGGGTAAGATTCCTCTCTAGTATGGTTTAAGGACTGGTTAGTATTGAGAACACACTTATACTAAGAGGAGGGGGGTGAATCAATATAAGAAAATGTTTTACTTTTTCAAACATTCATAAACCATAAGAAAACGATCACATATTAACAACAAAAAATGGAAAAAAAGGATTTATGTCGAAACCCTTTCGAGAGAAAACCACAAAAATTATTTTTATAATTCTTTGTAGGAACCAACCTACTATTACACATATTTGTAGGCACCAACCTGCTGTTACAAATATTTGTAGGCACCAACCTACTGGAGACACCAATCCTTACTGGTAAAAATCTTGGTAGGCACCAACCTACTGGAGACACCAATCCTTACTGGTAAAAATCTTGGTAGGCACCAACCTACTTTTACAGATCTTCACAAATACCAATCTACTGGAGACACCATTCCCCACTGGTAAGCACCAACTTAGAAAGAGACACCAATCTCTTACAAATATTCATAGACACCAATATATTGGAGATAACAAT
>JASDQU010736484.1:126768-143730 GCA_032191745.1 Picea mariana
ATTTGATACCTAAATTTGTGCATAGGGTATGAAACAAATCCATCAGCTCATGCACATCTTGGTCCCTTTGTTGCCGCAACATAATACATTGTATGTATTTGTCCTCATAGCTCCCCACGGGATAATATTGTTCCTTGATGGCATCTCGGAAAGAATTCCAAGTGGGTGAAACCGAGAAAAGAGAGGGTTCCCCCTCACCCTATTGCTCCCAGTAGGTTTCCCACCAGTCCTTAACATGGGGGGCGGCTTTGAGGAGTGCAAAAATAATCCTTTGTCGTTCGGAAAAGTCATGAACTGAGAAATATCCTTCTAACAGATTCAACCATCTATCTACGACATCTGCATCTATTTGGCCCTCAAATATGGGAATTTCAAAGTTTACTTGTACCTTAAAAGGAGTGGCGCCTCTAGAGTGGCTTCTAGATGTAGATGCGTTGTCAGTGGGCAGTCGTTGAAGGATCTGGGTAAAGTTTTCCATCATCGCGCTCCTTTGTTTCTTGAGGGCCTCCTCGAGAAATATTTTGATAGGATCTCCTTCTCCCTCATCTTTCATTTCTTCCCCCATGGGCGATCATCGAGGTTTGTGAGGCTAATGTTGCAAAGGTTCAACCAGATTAAGCCCTAACTCCTTATACCCCGACTTCATTGGGGATATGCAAACAAGGATCGAGAAATAACAAACCACTCTAATACCACTGATTTGGATTTATGCAGGAACATAATGAAATACAAAAATACACATAAACTCAGAGATGCAGTGGAAATAATGCTTCATTTCAATAATAAAAAATGACTGAAATATGCTTACAGACATAATGGAAATAAACTAGCCAGGGCGCTGGTAGCTTATCTCTAAGAAGATATGTGGCAGCTACTGGCCTTTGAACTCTATGTTATGATGAGGCTCAAAGGTCTATATATTATTGAGAAACAATGGAAGTCCTAAACATCAATTTCTCGGGGTCGTAACTTTTGCATACTATCTTCGTTTGATGCATATGATAAATCATTAGAAAGATCTATCCGTGGACTACAATATTTGGAATAATAATTTTTAATATCACCATGCCCAAAAAATGTCTTTTAGGGCCTCAAAACGGCTCCAGAAGTTCAGGACCCGAAAAACTGCCAAAAATAGTAAATTGTGCTACAATTAAGGAAACTGAAAAACTGAAAGAAACAATGGTGGGGGTCCAGGTGGAATAGGTGGGTGGCCACCAATATCCACCTGGATCATATTTTCCAAGATCGGTCATCCCATTACCTCATTGCAAAGGAACATGATGAAGTTAGTATGGTCATCCAAGTGTGATGCCATCTTTCAACAACTGAAACACCTCTTGATGTCATCAAAGTGTGATGCCCTTGTTTTAAAAATTTCAGACCCTGAAAAAGATTTCTTAGTTTGTACTGATGCTTGCAAGGAAGGACTTGGTGGAGTTCTTATGCAAGAAGGGAATTTGATTTGTTATGATTCAAGGAAGTTAAATGAACATGAGCATTGATATGTCACCCATGAATTGGATCTTGCAACTATTGTGCATTATTTGAAGATGTGGAGGAATTACTTTCTTCAAAGAAGATTTGTCTTGATGGAAGATCATTGTGGACTAAAATATATATTTGATTAGTCACAATTGAATGATAGACATGCCTGGTGGATGGAATTAATTAGTGAGTTTGATTTTGAGATCAAACACATAAAATGGAAAGAAAATTGAGTGGCAGATGCACTCAACTGAAGTGTGCAGATAGTATATCTTGCAACAACAAGTGTAAGTGAGTATGAAATCAAGAAGAAAATTAGAACTCTCATGCAAGAGGATGAACATTTCAATCCAGTAAAAGAAATTTTGTAGCAAGATCCAAATATGAATAAGTATGAGGAGTATTAGTTTACATTTGATGAGCTACTATTGTTTAACCACAGGTTGTATGTACCTGATTCAGCAAAGATGAAACACCTCATTATGGATGAGTTTCATAGAATACCTTATATGGGTCATCCTGGTTATTAGAAAATGATAACAATAGTAAGTCAATTGTATTACTGGCTAGGAATGAAGAAGGACATTGCAGAGTATATTCCAAAGTGCTTGGAGTGTCAAAAAGTAAAAGTTGAACATAAACACCCTCCAGGATTATTGCAGCCATTGCAGATTCCAAAATGTAAGTGGGAAACTATTGCCATGGATTTTATTACAAGTTTGTTGAGAAAAATTAAGCAACATGATGCGATAATGGAAGTGGTGGATAAGCTGAGTAAGACAACTCACTTTATTCCAATTAAATCTACTTTTAAATCTATAGATGTTGTTGATGTTTTCATGAGAGGAATTTTCAAGTTGTGTGGTATGCCCAAGACTATCATTTCAGATAGAGATGCAAAATTCACATCAGAATTCTATAAAGGATTGTTTGTGGGCTTGGGAACACAACTATCATTCAACACAACTCACCATCCCCAAACAGATGGATAGACTGAAAGGGTGAATAGAGTTTCCTGGAAGACATGTTAAGGATGCATTCCATGCATCATCCCAAGCAGTGGGAAGAATATATTCCATTGGTAGAATTTACCTACAACAACGATTATCAAGAATCATTGAAGATGATCCCATTTGAGGCTCTGTATGGAAGAAAATGTAGAGTCCCAATTAGTTGGAATAGTCGAATAGATAGGATCACATTTGGACCAAACATGTTAAGAGAGATGGAACAAGAAGTGAACATAATCAAACATAATTTAAAAGAAATCCAGGATAGGAAACAAATATATGCAAATGACAAAAGGACTCACAAGGACTTTAAGGTGGGAGATCATGTGTATCTGAGAGTGAAAACCAAGAGGAGTTCTCTGATAATGGAAATTTGTGACAATTTGGAAGTCTACTATTGTGGATCATTTGAAGTCATGTATAGAGTAGGACCAATGGCATATAGACTTTCCCTACCACCTACTATTAGAGCTCACAATGTGTTCCATGTATATTTATTAAAGAAGTATATTCATGATTCTAATCATGTTATTGATTAGACTACGATACATATGGAACTTGAGGGAGAATTATATCCAAACCCTCAATGCATTCTATACAGGAAAAAGACATTGCTCCAGAGCCAAGTCATCGTGTAGGTCAAGGTGAAATGGAAGCACTTTGGACCAGATAAGGCCACATGGGAACTGGAGGATGCCATGAGAGTGGCATACCCATTTTTGTTTTCTGTATAAATTTGTATATATGGTGTTAAAAACATATAGGACAATGTTTCCTTAAGGGGGAGGGGAATGCAAAACCCCATTTTCCCCCAAGACTGTAATTAAGTTTAAGACTTCATGCATTTTGAATAATGAAGACTGCAATTGTGTTTTGTGTTAATGAAAAAAACAATTAGCTGACTGAGAGGGAATCCTTACATTACTGGCCATGATACCACAAGTGGGACTAGTGAGGTGGAACTATGAAGTTTTAATGAGGAGAATAGAAATCTTTCCCAACAACTCAACCTACACCTGCGTGAATTGAATTCATAACATGTCCAACAGTACCATGTTTACCTTGACCACAAAGAATTGTTAATGGGATGTAGACTGGGTGGTTGGAGTAGTTATAACTTCCTTCAAAATTGGTACTCGAGGAAGTAAAGGGTTTGTTGCAATGTTAGCAAGAAGTATGAAACAAAGATTTCCCTCTTCGAATCTTGGAGCTTGACCATGGGAGCTTGCTTCTGACAGAAGTGAGTGGGTATCTCGAGGAATGAGGAGGAAGAGAGAAAAATAAATACAGGACGTGCATATGAGAAACAAGAGGCACACAAATACATAATAATAATGAAAAATCAGTCTTAGAGATGAGTCACAGAATAAAAAAAAAATAGTGATGCAGTGAGCAGAAGAGCTCATGCACGTAGCTCTGAGAAGCAGAGAATATCTAGGAATTTTTTCTGAATAAATAGAAACCTTTCCAAACAACTGAATGGTCACCCTAGAATAAAGAAAGTGGATGGAAAGAGGGATGCGACTTGGTGTTGGCTGTAAAGAAATCGACATTTTTAAGGGGAGGTCATTGAGGGACTGTGCAATAGAGAAGGGACTCCCTTATGTAGAGGAAAATCATATGGGAAGGAACTTGATAAATTCGTGGAGGTCCTGAGCTCAGTGGGAAGAGGGAAACTTTTGTTATTTCTAGTGGAGTGAAGGAGAATAACCTTCTCGATCCATTCCTTGAATTGTTGAGTCAATTGTGAGAGTCCCCTAGTGGTATCATGTCCTGGCATGGGGGTGGCTTGTTATAGAAATATAAAGTGCAACATATCCTTTGGTTGGGTGGAAAGGAATTCACCCTCAGTCAGTTGGCTGGTTGGAAATAATGTTGAACAGATAAGTATTTGACCTAAAATGCTCATTGAATGTTTATTAAAGATGATAAATTGTATTTTTCTTCTTGAATGTTTTGATGTGATAAATAGAGGCTAAATCTTAGTTGAATGGAATGATTCAATTTCCTTTTAATTGGTAAATGAAATTGATTGTAATGCTTGTAATGGGAGGATAGAGAAGGCCAAAAACCTTGTATTTTCCCTCTCCATTACATGGATATTTTGTAGGATATGGAAACCTTCATTTGGTGGTTCTTGGTAGAATGTTTCTTGCATCAGAATAGGATTTAAAACTCGTGGGAACAAAGTTGAAAAAACCTATGGGAAGAACCAGCGAAAGTCTGCGGGACTACTAAGTCTAGAGACAATCCTTAACCCGTTCAAATCCTTGGGTAAACCATAGTGAATAATAGTCATTGATCTAGAGTGAAGGGACAGTATCAACTTTCAATGGAAGGACTGAGCATTTTGGCTAAGTGTGGTAAATGAACCTTGAAGGAACCATTATATCCTAGTTGGACATGGATCCACCATCGAGGTTCCAAAATTTATCATTACCCATTGAAATCCCTATTGAAAACCTGGAGTGAAAAAGACAATCATTGGATCAGAGGGGAGGATGAACCTTAGTCATATGATCATCACTGAAGATATAGGAACTGAAGGTAGAGTTTGTTTAACTAGGTCATTGGATAATCGTTGCACTGGAGGATCTGCGTCGAAGTCCTTGTTGAATCCTGTTTCTGGTGGAGTCATGTTACAACAAAAGGTTCCACCCATTTTTACACATGTAAAAAAGGGAGAGAGAGGATGACATCATTGTGACATATCGTATCAGTGTGGCGAAAACAATTCCATGTAGGATGAAACTTGTCAACATCATATTCATGTGGGTTGAGTGTGGGCCCTGTTGAGCATAAGCCTTTGGTTTGGTGCCCTTAAACCTTAAATTTTGGATCTAAGGGCATAGAAATATCAGATGTTGAATGTAAAGGGGAGTAACTAGACCTTCGGGCCATCGAAGCTCCCAAAAACCAATCCTTTACTTTCCTCCACAGTTTCTTGGTGCTCAGTTGGACAAGGTTTCGGGAAGGGTTTCGACCCATCTCCTTTTTTGTTAGAGAACCTAAAGGGCACATGTCGATGATGTCAGGATGATGTAGCTAAGCCATGTGTCATTTATTTCAACCTATAGAAAGTGGACATGTGTTAACATATGAGAGGACAAATCGAGGAATAGTATGTGCCCTTTACACACCTTTGAACCTAGGGATAGATATCAACCATTATATTTGGAGGGTCGAGAGATATTTTCTATTGATATCTTGTTATGATCTTAGCAGGGAATTCCTTGCATCAAAGAGCCAAACCACCGGATGAGTGGAGACACGTTTGCAAGAGTCTTAGAAAAGCTCAATATCCAGGTGGTTGGTGGGATGAGGTGTGTTCTGGTGGGTGTGTGTTCCTGGTTAGGTATGGCTCTGGGGACTTGACCACTAGATAACCAGAAGCCACGAGGACCCTTGGTTTTTTTAGTGTGGGGATCCACTAGATCTTGATGCCCAATGAGGTACAAAACCACCTCCAAGATCTTCATCATATGTGTCACATGCTCATTGTTTACTGGCCGATATGTGCCATGTTGGAGGGTTGATGTGTCTTGACAGGTCAATCCACATTGGATAGTACGAGTAACATGGATCCACTTGGGTGCCATGTGGAAATGGCAGGAGAAGGCCTGAAAACTTTAAAACGCCATTTTTTTAATTCTAGACTCAATTTTGAGCATGGTTATAGTCATCGGAAAGTTCTCAAAGAGTAGAACTGGATTATGAGATCATAACTAGATTTAGAGGGGCGATTAAGCAATGTATTTTTGATAAAAGAAGAATAGGAAATTTGTACACCCCACCAATCTAAGAGAGCTTAAGGGGGTCGGGTATGTTACAACTTCTTTCTTTGATAATTATGAATCTTAAGTCAATCATCGAAACTGCACAATCTTCATATCAAGGATTTCTTCAGCTTACCCTTGACCTTCCCATGGGTTTTCTATGGGTTACCCTGTTAGAAAAACAGGATCGCGAAGCAACACAATAAACAAATGCGGAGATAAAACACATAAGATACACAATAAAAAAAGAGACACATACATACGTGGTTCACCCAGCGTGGGCTATGTCCACCAGAGAAATTTCTAGGTCCTTCCTTTTTTTATTATCCAACAAATGAAGGGATACAACCTACAACTCAATCGTTGTAACTTCCTCTTCTTTCTCTCACAGTCTCCTCACTCAAAATACAATATTCACAAACATACACACCCGCAATACAATTCCCTCATGAAAACAGGTTTTCCTTCTAGGGAAAAAAATCTTAACATAACTTCTATCATGAGATATACGACCTTATAAAGAATGGTCCAAATTGACTAAGAAATTACAATATTTTACAAGGAAAATTTTCCCAAAATTTCACTTCAGGGGCGCTTCCCTCAAATCCCCCACCATTAATTGTCCTTGCCCCCACCATGGACCCCCTTGATGACAATAGTGGGGGGAAATCCCCCCTCACCCCTTGTAAGGAAATGGGATCGAAGAACGACTGAAACAAACCTTTGAATCAGGAAGATAATCATACTCCACATCCAACATACCCTTTCACCATTACATCGTACATATGGTTTTCCTCAACTCACCCTTAACCATTACAAATTCAAAGTGGTTTCATATTACCTCGAACCATTCATTGCATTAAGTGGTTTCGGCTGACCACAAACTTGAATATGTAATTACAAAGTGGTTTTTGGTTTACCACAAACTAGTAGAAAAATAATTGTGATTCATTTGACTCAAACAAATGACTCAATAAACTAACAACTCTTCCTAAATATGTTTAGCTTTACTTTAATGACAACTGGCCTTTAGAGGACCAACTAACTCATGAATTTTGTATGGGAGATATTGTTGTACAATTGAATACTTGACCCTGTAAAATCCTTTCAACATAAAAACAACATTCTGCCATTTAGGGACATCTATCCAACCACATCGAACCTGCATGTGAGGCTTTGAAATTTCTTGATTCCAACACTTGTGATGATCATGATTTGTAAGACCACAAACATTGTAGCGATATAAGTTCCAACATTTTTCTTTTATATGCCTTGTTCTTCCACAATGACTGTAGCATTGTTCATGCTTCTGCACTTGGCTTGTTTCTTATGCTTCTAGTTCATTGCTATTTTTTTTACTTGTAGATGATTCACATGTTGTCAGTGTTTCTGCTTTCACACATTTTATAGTTGCATTGTTTGTTTTACCTTCATATCCAAGGCCTTAATTTCTTGGTCATACACATATTTGTATGGACTTCTAGATACCTTGACAATTCTTGCCTAAGACTTTGCCTTCAAAACCCATTTTATTCATAAGTTTTGAACCTATTCCCTTAGTGTGCTTTTCAAAGAAACCTATTTCAAAATGATCTTTAGAAATATCATTAGGATCATCATTTGGAGTATCATCGTTTGGATCCTCAAAACAAGAGAGAGACATATGTACATCAACATTATTATCATCAACCAAAAAACAAGTTTCACACGAACTACCAATCTTCTGAATCATGTCTCTTGTATCACAGATTCCATCACACTTTACTTTCTCTTGTTTTAATTGTTTTACTCCACTTTCAAGTTATAACAACACATTTTATTTTGCTAATAACCCTTGTTGCAATGATTCTATCAATTTATCCTTTTCATCTTGAATTTTGAATATATCATCCACAAATTGATGTGGTGATGTCAACTTTTCTTCTAGTGTGTCGATGTGTTGTGTAGCAAAACTAACAAATTCATGATAAAGTTCATTATATTATGTTTTGAATTCTGCAACTTTACAAATTATGGGATCATTTTGATTTTGCAACATGCATATTTCTTACAAAGCATCATTAAGGTCTCGTTGTAATAGTTTAATTTCTTGATTAGCGTTTTGAAGTCTTTTTCCTCCTTTTGCCATTTTTTAAAACTTAATAATTCATTCTCGCTTGCCTTAATGATTCACACTCACTTGTCAAAGAATGAACACAATAAAACACAGGGTGTCAGGTACAACCGACCATGCACTCATCTTTCAAATACAATAATGATAAAGGTGTCGGGTAACATTGATCATGCACCTTTCTTCAATTTTCTTACAATCAATTAAACATCAATGACTTTATTGGACTTCAATTTTCTTGTTTTGACTCACTTCATCACAGTTACACCTTACTTGACTTGACTTCATTTTGACAAGGATATTTCAACTTGAAAAAATCTCAATTTCAACTCCTTATATCAATAATTCAATTTTCTCTTAATATTACTATGCAAATTTACCTTTAACTACATACTCTCAACCTTCAACTTTAATTGGACTGTTTACATAAAACAAATTCTTCAATTGACTCTAGATTGCACTCATTTTTAAATTAAAACCAAAATACCATTAGACTAAGACTTTTACAAACCTATATTGAATACCTTTCCGCTCACACTTATTATCTTTACGACTTAAAAATAATAATAATAAATTACAATGTAACTTCTTACATTGATACACTCTCAACAAGGCTTGAAAAAAACTCATTGCATACATCTCTTGACTTCACTTTAAAGGAAATGTTGAGATATTTTTAATAAGACCAAATTGGACACTGGAGATGAAAGAGGAGAGACAATAACATGGATGAAGCCATTGATAAATCCTATGTGTATCTTCATAGCTTTTCCATTTTCTCAACGATCCCATCAACATCTCGGATAATAGATTTCTTCGTTGCATCACAAGAATCTTCTTCTTTAAATCTCTTCCTAAAAATTTTGCTACCGAACTTCATCTTTCTTGCATCTTCTTCAAATTTTTTATGTTGGAACAAATGACGATTTCTTTCTTAGAATAATGCTACAGAATTTTATATTTTTATGCAGAGGTGAAAATTCTCGCCACTTCTCAAGGCGATTTGACCATGTATCTAACCATATATATCAAGTTGATTTCTACATGCTCAATAGTAATAACTCTTCAATCTCTCATGGATTTTATTCTCACCATTTTTGGGGGCCATCTTTAAATGCCTTGTCATTTACAGTCAAAATTAGCTTATGAACATTAGATGTATGGTTTCTAAAATATTAGATTATACTTTTGATTTGAATTGTAGAGGAAACGACATATTGAATTCTTGCAACTTATAAAAGAGAAATGATTTTACCATTATTCACCATGCATGAATTACTTGTAACATTTACCATTTGACTACATATGCCGACAATATTTTCCACAATGTTTCCTTCATGGTCCATCTTGGTATTTTCTCCAATGTTACCACCCATATTCAATCGAACCAATAAATTAAAATCCTTCTTTCTTAAACTGACACTTTATGATTGTTAGCTCGCTACATCAATGCCTTTTCTCCAAGTGATCCATTATCATATCTCCCTGACAGTGTTGCACAATTACTCCTAACAACCCATGGATGGATTACTTAAATAACTTGCTACTTCCTCCGACTGAGTCTCTGCATGTGCCTCCCTCCACCACTGCTCCCTAGTGATTTGAACTTTCTATTCCACTTGAAAAAACATAGGTATTATTTTCTACACTACAAAAATAATTTGATTCTTTCAAACCTCATTTAAAGTTCCTGATAAGACAAAATTGTGAACTAATTTGTGAGAGGCGAAGAGGTATTTTATAATTATCCCATTACAAATATAACCCCATCAAATTTCTTGGAATGATAATAGCTTGTTCTCTCATCTTTCTCTACTCCGCAAACATGGACATTTACTTTTTCATGCATTGTCTCTCTTTCGTGTCATCCTTCTACTCTGTCATGCACATTTTTTTATCTCTCATAAAATAATTTGGTATGCCTCCCAATCAAAGAAATCCTACCGTTATTTTTTATACAAACATCTCAATGCATAATGGCTCGCTCAATCAGCCAACAAACATAGATCCTGCATTTGATCCTATTCAGATGATCTCTTGCATTCTCCTTCGCTCTAATACAAAATGTTGGTATTATGAGAGAATCCATGAACAAATATTCACACACATAAACATCACATAAGAAGAAAAATATACCTCAAAGATCATGTTATCCCTAAATTTTACACTAGACTGCAATAGCGTAAAGCTAGGGCACCTCAGTTATTGCAATGATTTGGTTTGGTTGATAGGTGGATCAAGTAGGTTGGATGGGTTGAGTGATCATCAATACTTCATATAGTCAGGGGCATTCACGCTGATATCTAGATATTTAATGGACAATGAAATATGGAGGAACAAGGAACAAACATGAATACATAAGTGTCACAACCTACTAACTCATACATTTACCAAGAAGATTTTCAAACTCAAATGATATTTTGAACTTGAAAAAATTAATTGAATACAACTTTAAAAAAATAGGTAATTAACAGTAAGATCCTCACTGTAATCAAGGCTGAATTTTATGAAAATCCATGCATTGCAAAATCTTCATTGTATTCAAATAAGCATAAAAAGAACACGGTTATAATAGGAGCGCAATCTAACTAGCATAGTGTATGAATCTTTGAGCATGAATGTTGCAGGGCATGAAGCTCCTTACAATTACCATACCTCTCCCTCTCTCACTAATCAAACCCCCTTCATCTTCCCATTAGAAGACCCTTTTCCCCTCCTTTCTTTCTCTTTTAATAGATTGATGGTACATACAAAATCAGATCTTAGATCCCAAAAAATAGGTTCAGATATAATCATATATCTATATACCAAGATTTTATATCATAATCATGAACTATATGTGGAATACTATATCGAAATAAGCATATATGAGCTCATAACCAAAAACACTAATTCCTAGGTCAAGATCTTCGTTTTATGGATCACATCTTTGACTTCTGAAAAATAGCCTTTGATTCAAAAAAGAATGTAATTCAAGCTTGCAAATCTAGAGGAAAATATGCANTAGCCTCATAATCTTCAGCTTGATTTGGTATTCAAAATCTATGATCTTCAAACCTGGCACAAAACAAACTTTCATATTTTTTTGTAGCTCATTTAACAGTTTCCAAAATAGGGGTGCTACAGAAATCATGACTTTTCTGTAGTGCACATTTATGTAGTGGCTACCAATGCACGAACAATTACCAAATACATTCTTGAGTGTACTTGGAAACCTAGACACTTTCTTCGTCGATGTCCTTATGTTTAATTGTGAGCTTGAGAACTTGGCATTTTAGATGTTCTCAATTTGAATTTATCCTACTTTGCTTTGTACCTGAGGGTTCCATCAATTGTTGAAGAAGGAAAGTTGATCTATGATATGATAACCATTTCTTAGAGTAATTTTATGGCTATCACTAGGATCTTTTCATAAAGTATTGCAATTGGAGTTGCATGTTGCAATTCTTCACTGGAGGATATGTGAAGTGGCATGGCATTAGACATGTAATCCATGCACAATTGGTCATGAGGCTGTAATAATAATGTAGGTAACAAAAATAATAATGGATTTTCTTGTTGTTGCTGAAGATGAGATGATTCCTCATAATTAATTGATCTCCATCACAAATAGTAGGATATTTAATCAACTAATCTCTCATCATGATTGTTTGTCCATTTGCAATGAGCTTTTACCAATCCGTCCATTTACAAAATATGGGTGCATACTTTTAAGAAAAAACATCAGGATCCCTCAAAACCTTCACAATTTTTAGTATTTTCCTTATTTTCGCCCAATTGAGGCCATCCTGCACAAAACCCAGGTCATGATTTTTTGAAATGTCTATCGATTTGTCCATAAAACGCGCCCGAAAACCACTGCGTTTCAAGAACTATCACTATCTTTTATTCCATAAAATGCCCACTTTGTGGCACACTTGTTGATGGAACTCAATGATGACTTGGAGTTTGAATTTAAGAAATGTTACAGTTGGACGCATTTGATGTTTTGTTGACACTTGTAATTACTTTGGCACTCCATGTGTGAGCATTTTATATAGTTTAGCTACTCGTTGGTGTTGACTTTAGTGGACTTCAGAGCCTTGTGACTTTATACTTGGAATACCAGATTGGGTTGAAAACTAAATATTTTTAATAAACCCAACTAAAATCTGTGCAGGCCCAAGAATCCTCAAAAACTCATAATTTAAACCAAAATTTCAAAAAAAATTAACAAAATTTCAAAATTGTTTAACAAAATTTAAATTTTTGCCAATGACAAAAATTAGTGCTAACGGATCACATTGTATTAATGTACAATAATCATACATCGCTCTTTTACATCAATACATTACATGAGGCCTCGTTATATAACATTGAGGCGATCATAACAAAATGTCCAATATATCATAACAATATCCACAATATCTCCATGAATATATCCATAAATTTCTAGGTGATATCCATCCCTAACTTTTTTTATTGTCCTCATATTTGATCATATGTAGACTTCTATAATAAGTCTACTTTCATGAATAATAATTTCATCATATCATAAGTATGAATTATTCCTTCATCAACCTTGTCAAAAGTTGACTTAAAATGACTCAAATAGGTGTCAGGTTCAACCTAGAGTACACCCGATAAATAGTATTCAACTCTATTTTGAAACTTACAAAAAGACCTATTGTTTGCTGGAATTTTTTATGAGTTGATATTTGTTTAAAGTAGCCGAGAGGAGAAATGCAACACTCTTATCTCATTGAATATCTGTCTTGTTTCTCTCTTTCCACATGTTGAATCGAGCCTTCCTTCCATCAAAAGCTCAATTTCTCTTTGTTGCGATGTGTAGGGCACATTGGCCATTTCCAACTAGACTCAATCCCAATGATTTTCTATGTAACATCGAGATTCTCTCCAATGTGAGATCATACCATTTTTTTGCATAGAAATGGTGTGGGATTATCTTTTTTGTTTGGCGTGATTTAGTTGGATAAATTGTTGAATTGAGGATCAGCTGGTAAAAAACAATTTCGGGACCAAGTTCTAAATCCACTTTGAGAGAAAATTGAAGATTGTTGGTTGTAGATCACTCTATTGGAGATCAAATCATTATTCTTGGAGGCTCACATCAATCATATTCTTCATTAGTTAATCCTTTCAATATACTATGTGGTAGTGCATCACATAGGCATATTAGATCTGCAATTTCAAATAAAAAAATGCAATAAAGAGAGTGGTATGAGAGATCAATTAGTTGAATGATATGAGTGGTATGGCCATGATAGGGTGTGATTTGAGTGCCATATAAGTCAGAATGTGTGTAGGTAGATAGAGGACACATCACAAAACTAATGAAGAGGCAAATCCATCTTATCAAAACCCTATGAGACGACTCAGTCACCTTTTCATCAAAACCATCAGTACCCATGAAGCATGAACACCATTATTGCATAAGAGATTTTGTTGTTACAAAAACACCATTATCTCCACGACTCGAGGCCCACAAGGGCTGCAAGATCATGTCTATAAAGGCTATATAGATTATAGACAACATGGGGAATCCCACAATTGAAATCACTATAGTGGGATCATGCTCGATTTTAATTTTAAAAAAATACATCTTCGAGGTAAAACAAAAAATAAATCCAGCAAATGCAATGAAGATGTCAAAGGATCCCTAGGCATGAATTTTGATAGCAATAGAGGCAAGTTGGAATCATATTTACTATGCAGATCTATCACTTGGATTTGATAGCATACATCTATAAGAAATTTAGAATAGATTTGGTGGGAGTGGTGGTTGTGGCTCACAACTGAAAACATTTATATATACTAACATTTAATCTAGGTGACACTTTTGTCTTCTCTCACTTTCTTTCAGATCCACAATATACCATGGAGGTATGGTATCAAAATTTCCATGAAAAGACTATCATGGAATTACCAAGACCTTAATACAACCATGTTCTAATACCAATTGATAAAATATAGAGCATAAGAAAGATGAGAGAAAAAAAGTTTGGTGGAAAAGGCCTCAAGCCATAATCTCTCACTCGTGTATTCATTTCAATAATACAAATATATACAAGAATGAAACCACCTCAATTGCTCTCACATCAACACCTCATTGGGAGATAAGGTAGGAGGAGGCAAAATAGGAATCTAGAAACACACTTAGGATACACACCAAATCCTTAAATGTGAATTACATTAGGTGGTGTTCTAGGACTTCATGATTGTATATGAGTCGAAGGCTAACATCCTTGTCCTTAGGATGTTCTTCCTTAGAAGTTAAGATGCTTTTCACCCATGGTGTTGTAGATGACCACTAAAATGAAATTGTCTTATGGTTATTATGAAAGAGTTTAATTGATGTTAAAGTAGTCATCTTGGGTGGTATATTGCACTGCTAATGATACTTAGTGGTAACACACTTACGAGTCATGTATACATATGAATGAGTAATTTTGTAACACCATGTTTCCCCCAGTTTCTAAAAATAACTGGACTGGCCAGAACTGTGGCAAACTCATGAATGTGAATATGTGATAAATGTGAATAACATTATGAATTTATATTATAGGACTGTTGAGAGGGGATGTGCAGAAAAAGAGACCACGATGGCGGTGGAAGACACCTGGAAAGGTCGCGTTAACTTCCACCGAGAATTAATACCGTATTTGGACTTCACTGGCCCGGAGAACCAAAAGCGGCTCGCTGGCCCCGAATTAAATGTCTCACAAGCTGGCAGGTTGATGGCTCCTCAAGAATTAATGAGGGATGGGAAGGTGAACCACCCATCCGTAGAGCCATCATGACTGACCAGTGTGAGGGAAATCACGCCACACGCAACCTCACAAGAGGATAAGGTGTGGGGTAGAGGCGATTAAGGGGAAGACGCGAGGGGAGGAAGAGAACTCTGGCAATACACAGAGTGAGTGATAGTAGAGAGGAAGGAGAGTAACCTTTTCTCCTGGTCACTGGCAAACAGAGACGCAGTCTCACAACATCGTGGTCTCAGCTCGGGGGTGGCTAGTGGTAAATCCGCTGGGAGTCGTTGAGCCTATGATTGGGTGGAAACGAGCACCCCTCTCAGCAGTTGCTTGACTCCTGGTGTTATTTCTGATAAGTGTTTTGACGTTGGCATTTTGAAATATATGTATTCTGATAATTATGTTCATAAGCCGTGAAACTGTGAATGATTTCATTTTAAAAATGTTTGTATGGTATTTTGATCAGTACTAGTAGTTGTATATTTGTATGGAAAGACTACATATGGCTTATGTCCTCATGAATCATTATTTACATGCATACTGATCTAATTCAGACTTCACGTCTGGTTCTCGGGAGGGCGATACCCTTATCTGCCTCAGATAGTACCCTGGGTGAACCTCCCCATAGAGATACCCTCCTTGAAAAGCCCATCAAGAACCAGGAAAGCGAATTGTGAAGGCGTAAGGTCTTAGTAACCCTGCACGAGGAGGAACGATCCTCTTGAAAACCCGAGATGGCAGCATGAGGATGAAGTATCGAATCAACAGATGAAATTCCGTCGGGAAACCTATGGTAACGCATGACCGTTAGATTGGTAGGTGTAAGAAGGGTGTTAAATGCCTTACCCCTTTGTTTTTGGTGTCTTCGTGAATGGTGAAGAATTCGGGACCGTGGATCTCCAAGGTCCATGGGAGTATCTGGACCGTTGATTTTTCCACGTCCAGGGAGTCATGGAAGAATGCACGGGTAGGAACCAATCTGAGCCGTCAGATCTTGGCTAGAAAACCCGACAGTCGTTGGATCTGTCAGGAGTTACCCAAGGATTAAGAACCCAGTGTATAGGGGTGAAAGCCCCGGAATAGATCTAAGTCATTCGACTAACGGAGGCCACGTGTCAAAAGATTTTTCGTATTGGGAAATTGGGGATCGGGGATTCAGGAGTTCCGTTGACAAGAGATCAAGACTTTCCATTGTGGAAACCTCGGGATAGATTTGAGTCGTTTGACTAACGGAGGCCACGTGTCAAAATATTTCCCGCATCGGGAAATCAGGGATCGGGGATTCGGGAGTTCCATTGACAAGAGATCGGGACTTTCCATTGTGGAAACCCCGGGATAGATCTAGACCGTCCGAATAATGGAGGCCACGTGTCAAAAGATTATCTGTATCGGGAAGTCAAGAATCATGGATTTGGGAGTTCTGTTGACAAAGAGATCAGACTCTCGCCTTGATAAATCCCGACCTATAATATGGAGATGTTAGCATGTGGTTAAATCCCGATGAATGGACAAGATTCCTTTAGGGGATCTTCGGGTCTATAATGACCATCAGATGTGGAGAAGAGACATCAACTTTAAGCCAAGGTGAGAATGCGCCTTAGGGTAAGTGGCGAGCAAATCTGGACGACCAAGGTCCACCCGCCCAGATCTACGGCCGAGGAGTCATTCCGGAGCCCCCTTGTTGTTCTGCCTTTAGCGGGGGGGGGTCCGAAATCGGACGTGCAATGCTCGAACGAGTGAGATTAATTCACCTTGATCAATGATGCTCAGGTGAATTCCAGACCCCCCTTGCCATTCTGCCTTTAATGAGGGGGGGGGGGGTG
>JASDQU010736484.1:210754-220894 GCA_032191745.1 Picea mariana
CAAAGACTGGAGCTGATCCAGATAGTTTACCTTAGATCCATAAAGAAGTGCCTAAGGAAGACATGTATGATCCTCTGAAACATAAGCTGTTCTTTAAAAATGCCATAGAAGTATTTCAGAATATCCATATCCCTGAGATGCAAGAGAAACCCCCTCAGCTTATTGTTTACCCTAATATTGTGCAAGTCCCTGCTTCACCCTCTGCACTTAGAAACCCCGTAGTCACGATGAGACAACCTGAGAAACCACAACATGTAGTCGACCTTTGGTTTCAATTATTTTCTGATATTCTTGGGAATGACCAGTTAACAGAAAAGTTGCGCAATGCGCTATACCTAGTTCTAGGAAATTAAGAACCCACAAAAGCAGGAATAAGGACTAATGTTTGTGAGAAAAGTACTCAAAGAGTGCATAGAAGCAAAGTGTGAACTGGAAAAGAGTTTATACTAGTAGCCCAGCTAGACAAGTTTGATATTAAGGATGTTATGTTAGATCTAGGATCTGATGTTAACATACTGCCTAAAAAGACTTAGGAAGCCTTAGGAAATCCCCAGTTGACACATTCCCCAATATAGCTAAGAATGGACAATCAATATTGTATTTTCCCAATAGGAAGACTGGAGAATGTGTAAATAGATGTTGTGGGAGTGAAGACTATAGATGATTTTGAGTTGATTGAAATAATGGGGGATAAGGACCCTTATCTTGCACTACTTGGTATTGATTGGGCCTATGAAAACTATGCAACGATTGACCTAAATAAATACACTATGACATTTGAGGCAAAATAAATCAAAGTAGTTCAACCTTTGGATCCATATGTAGGTCCTCTATATACGGATCCAACATACAACAATATGGAGGGAGAAGACTTGGATCAGTGGTACACTGTAACAATAGGAACAAGAGAAGATTACATAAATCCCACTTCTGATGGATCAGTAAGTTGGAGGAGTATACAATCCATAGACGAAGATTCATAATTGACATTTGACAATTGGAAGCAAGGCTCATACGAAATATTTTCAAGAAGATGCACAACTGTCAGGGAAAATAGATGGGTTGGAACCGAGGTCAGAGAAAACCCAATATATGATGGTACCTCAGAACTTGACAGTTTTCTAGTCAGCATGGAAGAAAAGGTAGTGGAGGATCAAAGGATCTCAGTACTAGATTTATCCCTCCAGGACACCCCTGCCAGATGGTGGGTCAATCACAAATATTTACTCAAAAATTAGGATGATGCAAGGCAAGCTATAAAATATAGATTTCAAGATAAAGAGAAACTGAAATCAGAGAGGCAGATGGATTTCTTAGTTGTGAAACTGTTCAACGGACAATATGATCCTAAAGCACATATTGAACAATGTGTGACACAGTGGAAAGTTGAGGAAATACCATCTCGCTTCTGGGTTCAAGTATTTCCCCACTCACTAGGTCCAATCCCGAAAGCTTGGTTCATGCATGAAGAAACCAGAAGACAGACCATTGACTGAAAAATGTGGGTAGATCACTTTTGCAAGGACTTCTCATTTAAAAGTAAATACCCTGAGCTTGAAGTAGTCCTGCAAATAATTAAAGAATTCTTTTTTACAAACACTAGTAAACAAAAATCAGACCTAGTGGTATGCGCAAAGAATGGTCGAGAACTTCAAACTAATCTTCACCTAAACGTTGACAAGAGACCTATAGAATGCTATAATATTGAGAAGGATTTGGAAAGCCCAGATGATTTAGAAGAATTGAGAAACTTATCCATTAAGGAGATAGAAGGGAACAAAGAAATCCATAATATCATACCTAGCCAGACTTATGGTTCTTATAATCACCCATTGAAGTTGCGCAAAGTCAATATAGGGACCACTGAGGAACCTAATATAGCTATGGTGGAAGATTACTGGGATGAGCAAACTAGTCAAGAAATACAGAGTTTGCTGCGAGAATATAAGGATTTTTTCCCAAAGACATTTTCAGAGTTAAAAGGGATTAAAGGAGTTATGGGAGAGATGAAAATTGAATTAAAACCAAGATCGAAGCCTGTGAGGCATAGACCATACCGCCTTAACCCCAAAGTGAAAGAGAAGGTTAAGAGGGAAATAGACAAGATGCTGGAAGCTGAACTTATTTATGCAGTGGAAGAAGCAGAATGGGTCCATCCCAATAGTCATCCAGAGAAAGAAAGGTACTAAGGATATTAGCATCTGTGTATACTATAGAAGCCTTAACTCTGCCTGTGTGCATAAAAATTTTCCAACACCTTTTACTGATGAGGTGCTAGAACAGGTTGCAGGGAAATAATCTTACTCATTTGCAGATGGATTTTCGGGGTATCACCAAGTAAGGATTGCTGAAGAGGACAAAAAGAAGACCACATTCATAATATAATGGGGGTCATTTGCATACAAAGTGATGCCATTCGGCCTAAAGAACGCCCCTGTAGTTTTCTCTAGGATTGTGATAGAAGCTTTCCAAGAATTTATTCAGAAGTTTATAGAATTTTATATGGATGATTGGACGATATATAGTCTGCTCAAGGAACAAGTAGCGCTACTACGTCTGATGTTTGACAGATGTAGAAATTGTAGAGATCATTGAACCTCATAAAGTGTATCTTCTGTGTGCCACATGTAAATTGTTTATGCCACATAGTATGCCGAGAGGGAGTACTGGTAGACCCAGTTAAAGTTGTGGTTATTGTGAACATGCCACCACCAACGAGTGCTAATAAGTTACTCTCCACACTGAGGCACACAGGGTACTATCGTAGGTTTATTAGAATATATGAAAATATCACTGCACCTTTGGAAATTCCACTAAAGAAAGCCGAAGTGTTCCAATGGACCCCAAAATGTGATAAAGTGTTCGAGACCCTAAAGGAGAAGCTCAACTCAACACCTATTCTGATATTTCCAAATTGTGAAAATGAATTTCATGTCCACGTAGATGCTTCAGGTATTTCCTTGGGAGCCATCTTAGCACAACGAGGAAATGGAGCCATGGATCATCCTATCTATTTCATGAGCTGGAATTTGTCGCAAGATGAGCGCAACTATACAACGACAAAAAGGGAGGGTTTAGCTATGATTTACGCCTTGCAGAAGTTTAGACATTATTTGTTAGGTTCTCATTTTAAGTTCTTTACTGATCATTCTACATTAAAATACCTAGTTAACAAACCTGTGTTGGAAGGGAGAATTTGTAGATGGTTGCTACCGTTTCATGAATTTTCTTTTGAAGTGATCATTGAGTCTAGAAGATGTAACATAGGGCCTAATCACCTATCTAGATTAGAGTCAGGGGAAAGTGGTGGAGAAGTTGATGATTAGCTCCCATATGCAGACCTATTCTGGGTCGAGGCCATACCAGAATACCTGGAAGACATAAAAGTATTCTTAAGTACAGGGGCCTGCCCAGAAATATACTCCGAAACCCAAAAAGGCCATATGGTGGTTAGAGAAGCAGGCTATCAATTGATTGAAGGGAAATTATATAAATTGGGACTAGATAGTATCCTCAGGAGATGTGTCTTGGATCATGAAAGACAAGATATAGTGTGGGAGTGCCAAAGTGGAGTTGCAAGAGGTCATGTGGGAGAAAGGCCGCTGTGCAGAAAGTCCTCCAAGTTGGACTATGGTGGGTCACAATCTTCAGGGATGCAAAGGCATATGCTAGATCATGTGATGTTTGTCAAAGAGTGGGTAAGCCATCATGACGAGATGAATTTCCACTTCAACAAGTTTGAGCCTTACAAGCATTTGAGAAGTGGGCGGTTGACTTCATTGGGCCGATCAACCCCACAACTAAGTATTCAAAGGATAGGTACATCATTACTGCAATTGAATACCTTACACGTTGGGCTGAGGCAACAACTGTTCAAGATTGTTTGACCGATACTGCTGCCAGGTTCATTTTAGAAAATATTATCACTCAATTTAGATGTCCAAGGAGTCTGACCAATGATCAGGGATCTCATTTTATCAGTGGTACAATACCAAAGCTTACAACAAATTTCTTGATCCAACATCATAAAAGTAGTCCCTACCATCCGCAAGCCAATGGAACAATGGAAGCATTTAAAAATATTATGGAGAGAGGATTAATGAAGTTCTGTTGCACAAACATGGAAGATTGGGATGACAGAGTTCCATAAGTACTACGGGATTACATGACAACCACAAAGAAACTCCACAAGTACACTCCATTTTAGCTGGTTTATGGGAAAGAGGCCGTGGTGCCCGCATAATTCATTACTCCAAGTTTGTATATTGCACAGATTACACACATGGCAGAGGATGAATCAGTTGTGCGGTGACTCATGGACTTACACGAACTGGAAGAGACCAGGTTTTTAGTAGACTTACATCAGACAGTTGAGAAAGAAAGACAAAAATATTGGCATGATAGGCATATTAAGACCAAAGTATTTGCACAAGGAAATAAGGTCCTACTTTATGACAATCGATACCAAAAACATCTAGGCAAGTTGCGCATGCATTGGATGGGGCCATTTTTAGTTTCAGATATCCGACCGTTAGGAGAAGTTAGACTTGCGCAAATGGATGGTATGCTGCGGCAAGGATGGGTGAATGGCGCTTGCCGAAAACCTTATTTGTCTCCAAAATGAGCTAAAGGACTGTTTCTATAGTCCGAAGGAGAATGTATAGTAGTTATATTTAAATTTTATTGAAAATTGTTGTGAATTCAGTTAATAAAGTGGAAGAGTGCCTTGTTGCACCGCGACATGTAGTTCATTTTTCTGTTTAAGTGTTGTTTTGATGTAGAACTGCTTAGTCATCCGCGTAGGATCAGAAGCATAAAGATCCTATTAATGACAATCATTAATATGATGGGGACCCCTTTTGTGGTAAGAGGGAGAGAGAATCTGGATGTAATCTGAGTCCATGTGGCACACGAACCCAGTCTAGTCACAACCTTTATTACTACTATAGTACCCCCTATGAATTCAGTTAAGCCATAAATCCATGATACATGAAGATGCCATCGGTATTCGTAATGAGATTCTCATCCGTTAAACGGTAAGGTATGAAATTGGCCACGTCCCTGACCAACTTGCCAAGTAAATGACGAGATCACCCGAGAGATTTACCCCGTTAACCAGTCCCGTCGGACAACGCAAATCCAAGTTGCATCTATAGGGTAATGATGAATAACAATTATTACAAAAATTTCTAGCTCAGCATGGGTATAAGGGTCTGAGAACTAGGCGTAGGATGCATGTTTCCCAAAACAAACTTAGCAATTTATGAATTCTGTAGAGGGAGCAAGCCTGTGTAATCCCTCAAACCTTAGTCACGATCCCCAATTTCTGTTTCGCTTGTCCAAATTGATGATAGTTCAAATTGACCATGCTGAGATCTATAGGGAGCTGAAGCACCATTTCCAAGGATGCAGTACCAGATGAGCCCTGCGAGCCCTGGGTCGATGTCATGGATCAAGCTCCTCGACCTTGACTTAACATACTAGGTCTTGTTCCCTCAGATGAACATAGACATTTTCTGGAGTATCGCTCTAGATGAGTTGGGAGGCATGCAGTTTGTGCCGAAGCCCGACTTCATCAATTTGTTCAATTCAACCATCATGAACCTCAGGGACTTACCAGTGTTCGACACCATTGGAGAAGTAGTGAGGTGTACCAAGTTTTTGATTAGCAGGGTGCATGACAGAAGTCCGTGATTGGATAGGAGATATGCAATCCATGTAGAAGACATCCACTAGCTTACTGGACTATCCCTCGAGGGCGAGGATATGTCCAAAGGGTTATAGGGTCCTATCAAGAACAATAAGAAGAAGGGGGAGCCCAGCCTATATGAAAGGTTTCACACATAGAGGGGGGGCGCACAACCAAGATCGACTCCATACTACCCGATATGGTCATGACTAGTTGCTACATCATAGCTAGAAAAGTTATGAGGCCCTACTATAAGGGAGAATGCACACTGGTTTCTTTATCAATGGAATATTTTTGCGTCAATGGCACTGTCTTCAATTGGTGCAACTACCTATTGGAGGAACTCCTTATGGCCTATGAGGAAGACTAGGACAAAGGTCGTACTTTCACCTATGGATACTTGTTTCTTGCATTCACAATGCTCAAGTGAACTCCACCAGTCGGAAGACCGCTGGTGATAGCAGGTAAGGGGTGCTTAGAGAAAATGTTTGAGCTTTGGAATTCAAGGGTAGACTCGGAGAACACCGCCTTCAACAACATGACATTCTCCAAGTGATACAACATACTAATTGACGCAACACAAAGTTTGTGCATTCCACATGTGTTGCTTAACTGCAATACGTGGAACATATCATTCATCATGAACCAACACCATACATTTGTGTGGTTGAGGTATGCCAACAGGGAGGAATTCCACTCGTAGATGCTGCTGTTCTACTTGGACGAAGAGGCCTTCGACAAAGAGGTGATGTCGTGGTATGGAGTCAAACGCAACCCGCGCAAGTCGGGGATGAAATATGTTTTTCCCGCTGAGCTGCTGAAGAAGAAAGGCTAGGAAGCAAGGGTAGGACTGAGCTTAGGCCTAGAGGTACATAATAAAGAAGCTCCAACACAGACGGATTCCAAAGAAGAGGAGAAGACACAACCATTGGAGCGCAAGAAGAGAAAACTGTCGATGTTCCTGCAACTACCAGAGCAAGCTGTGTTGACAGGTAAGGATGTCAACAAAATCCTTAGCGCTGCATTCATCAAAGACCCAATGGATAAGAAACTCAGGACACGGATTTCCCCAAGTACGGTTCTAAACCCCCAACCCATCTCATACACCATTCCCCGCACTCGCTTAATGGCTCGAGCAACCCACATCATACATATCCAGGATGAACTTGAGCCTGACACCACTCCATCCACTATCATCACTGAGAAACCTCCATCACCACCACAACCCTAGTCTCCACCTCTAGAAACTAACAGTCCACCCCAAGCCACTGATATCGAACCCATGCAACTCGATCTCCCAAAAATATAGAGAAGAGGCCAAAACTCCCTGGTCCAAACCCAGAAACATTGGAGCAAAAGCCACAACTGACTGGCCTGAACCATGAAGCCTAGGACCATCAGATTGTACCCTTTGTGTCGATTAAGAATGCTTCGTCTTCGATGAAGATGAAAATAATTGAGAAGGTGCAAGTTCTAAGTCCCTAGCACACTGCCGCAACGACTAAGGTTGAGGGTGCTATGGGAAGCACAACCTAGGAAGAAGAGGCCCACAAAGAAGTGGAGATACGAGAGGGATAGAAGGAGCCATATACGAATTTAGGGAAAAGTGCAACGTCAGTGCAGGAATAGATGGATCTAGTCCTCCAAATCCCTCAGTAGTGTATAGATTTGCTGATACTCTGCTTGGTCATAATGAATATTTTAACATTCCTACTGGCAACATTAAGATTGAGGCTTGTGCCAAGACTGGATACAGGAGAGGAGGAGGTAGAGACTCCATCAGAGCACTCAACGATCAATGTTCTTCCATTGCAATTCTGAGCACCCAGGGACGCAGACCCTTCTCCTGTTGAACTATCACAGTGGCCAACAACACAGCTAGTCGGAGTGATCAGGGCCTCAACTGATCAACTGGAGCAGAGGCTCCAACATGCTGAAAGGAATGTAGAGTTTTTAAGGGAGGAAACACTAATTTATCAAGTGTTTAAGACGCAAGAAGAGTTTTCCAAGATTTAGGCAGAACAGAAACTGGAAAGAATCCAAGGGAGGCTTGCTGAAGCCTGGTCGAAAATAAGGAAGGCCACACCTCAACTGCTAGAGTCTAGTAATGCAGGAGAGCATGAACACTAGATCAAATTACTCCAAGGAGCATCGTCACAGTTGGCCGTTTGCGTAAAGCATCTAGAAGTGCAATTGCGACAGAGTTAGTAAGAAGCAGAGAAACAACCTCGGAAGTTGCAAGAACAAATGGAAAAGGTAGTGCTGGAAGGAAAAAATGCTCGAGCAACACTACACAAGCGCACAACTAAGTGCACAAGGATATTTTGAGAAGTCATCAAATAGATGGGCATCATCACTAGGCACAACCAGACTCTAGAGGACATGCACGTGAGAATACAATTGCTGAATGAGTAAGTTGCAGTTACTATGGATCCGCTCGAGCAACAAGAGAAATTCGACCAAATCCAACAAGAAGACAATGAGCTGAATGCTCTGTTCGAGGCACAATCCATAGACAAGAAGGATCTGCTCGACTTTCAACCTGTCATTCAAAAAATATATATGCAAATGCATCAGGTGGATGAAACAACAGACTCCGAATGGAACTCTTTGGTTGCATCTAAGTATCTTAAGTTCTTGTATGCATGAGTTCAGATATGATCTTTAATTGGTCTATTTCGTGCAAGATCATGGTGAGCCTTGAAGGTTCTGTAAACCCACCCAAGTATTCTCCTTGCGCTTTCCTATCCTTCTATCTTGGTTGTGCTTCAGGTGAGACTTCTTCTCTTCGGAGGAGATGAAAATGCCAGCTCTCTAGACTACACGGTACATTTTTTTGGTGACCTAAGAAGGACCCTGGTTTGATCAATTCTGCACCAACAACTACCACCACGTTCATTGTGTAGGTCCAACTCCTCCCTAATAGAAGATTATAGTCGAGAGGCACATTGACTACTTCTACCTCGACGCACACAGTTTTACACTCCAACTACATAGGGAAAGGCTGAATTATACCATGTGGTCTAAATGACTGATCGTCAAACTCTGTAATCAACGTGGGCGACAGAGACAACTCAAGCTGGTAGATGGATTTCCAACATGCCAACGACATCACACAAGTCGAGGAACCCTCATCAACTACCGTACAAAAAATGTTCCGTGTCAACGATTTCTTGGTGTACACCACTACTATATGAAAGGAGACATGGTGAGGGAGATGAGGTTTATGGTCAGTAGGATAAAAAATGATCATTCCTCAGTTATTGGGCTCAACCTCTCCCAAGGTAGACAACATAGATTTTCTTTCTAAGGGGAAACTCTAGAGAACCTCCAAAGTAGACATTGCACAAGGAGTTTGTACTAGATCCTCTATGATGGAGTAATTCTAAGCAACCCTTGCGTTTAGAGTGTGAGAATCATTTTTGAAAGCACCCTTAGGGATGCAAGTCATTGTTTCTCCCACTGTCTTCTCAATTTGAATATGAGTCAATGGGTTGGAGGCCTCTTTTCCCTTCTCAACAGATTCTGGAATTCCTTAGTCACTAGCCCTGATCGATAAATGAGCTTAGGCTTTGACCATATAAATATTTTCATCCGGGTTGTTTGGATTAGGCGCGGGGGGTCCCTGACTTCCCCCAACCACGCTTGTGGATGCAGAAGCTTCAGCCATGTTTTTTCGTTGTGGAAAAAGGTTTTTCAACACAATAGGCTGTTGTTGTGCTAGTAGCTTTTGGGATTTCACAAGCCAATGGCATAGTGTTGGAGTTATTTCACACACACCTAGGGTTTCCTATATTCTTTTTCAGTCTCCTATATTTTAGGAAGAATATTCCTATAGGGAGAATATTCTCTTCAGTTCACACTTCAGTTTAATTAGTTGAGTGAAGTCTAGATGCCACATTGGTATTATCACCATGCAACATTGGGATCATCACCAAATAATGCTCATTTTCCTTGGGATCATCGCCAGAATAGCGCATTACTCATGATTCCCTGATCTTGTCCTCACTTCACTCTATTTCAGTCAGTTAACTAAAGACTGATAGACTAGTTAACTTAGATAGGTGGCAGTTCACTCCCGTAACTACCCGAGAGACTAGATTAGGTGGCAGCTTACTCCCGTAATTGTTGGTGTGTGTCCAAATCACTCTATACCACCACTATGTTTCATTGGCTTCTCCTCTAGTACACATTGGTTGAATTATACATAGCATATCATGTGTAAATTATCATTCATTCATTTGGTTAATGATAATTCTTCCATTCTTTCTCTCCTTCTTCTCTTTTCTTTGCAACTGTGTATGTAAATACCCAAATAGATCTGTTTTGTGCAGGTTCAAAAAATTTACATAGTATCTGAGCTGATAGACTGCTAGGGAAAAGACACACCAAATTATTTTTGTAGGTACCGAAGATTGAAGACAATGAAAAAATGGAATTTCCAAAAGAAT
>JASDQU010736484.1:220944-231220 GCA_032191745.1 Picea mariana
ATTGGAGCGCAAGAAGAGAAAACTGTCGGTTTTCCCGCAACTTCCAGAGCAAGCTGTGTTGATAGGTAAGGATGTCAACAAAATCCTTAGCGCTGCATTCATCACAGGCCCAATGGCTAAGAAACTTAGGACAAAGATTTCCCCAAGTACGGTTCTGAACCCCCAACCCATCTCATACACCGTCCCCTGCACTCGCTTAATGGCTTGAGCAACCCACATCATACATATCCAGGATGAAATTGAGCCTGACACCACTCCATCCACTATCATCATCGAGCAACCTCCATCACCACCACAAACCCAGTTGCCACCTCTAGAAACTGACAGTCTACCCCAAGCCATTGATATCGAACCCATGCAACTCGATCTCCTAGAAATATAGAGCAGAGGCCAAAACTCCCTGGTCCAAACCCAGAAACACCGGAGCAGAAGCTACAACTGACTGGTCCGAACCATGAAGCCCAGGACCATTATATTGTACCCTTTGTGTCGATTAAGAACGCTCCATCTTCGATGAAGATGAAAATAATCGAGAAGGTGAAAGTTCTAATTCCCTAGCACACTGCCGCAATGACTAAGGTTTAGGGTGCTATGGGAAGCACAACCTAGGAAGCGGAGGCCCAAAAATAAGTGGAGATATGAGAGGGCTAGAAGGAACCATATACGACTTTAGGGAAAAGTGCAATGTCAGTGCAGGAACAGATGGATCTAGTCCTCCAAATCCCTCAGCAGTGTATAGATTTGCTGATACTCTGCCTGGTCATAACGAACATTTTAACATTCCTACTGGTCACATTGAGATTGAGTCTTGTGCCAGGACTGGATATAGGAGAGGAGGAGGTAGATACTCCCTTAGAGCTCTCAATGACCAATGTTCTTCCATTGCAAGTTTGAGCACCCAGGGACGCAGACCCTTCTCCCGTTGAACTATCACAGTGGCCAACAACACAGCTAGTCGGAGTGATCAGGGCCTCAAATGATCAACTGGAGCAGAGGCTCCAACATGCTGAAAGGAATGCAGAGTTTGTAAGGGAGGAAACACTCCTTTATCAAGTGTTTAAGATGCAAGAAGAGTTTTCCAAGATTCAGGAAGAACAGAAACTAGAAAGAATCCAGGCGAGGCTTGCTGAAGCCTGGCCAAAAATAAGGAAGGCCACACCTCAACTGCTAGAGTCCAGTAATGCAGGAGAGCATGACCACTAGATTGAATTACTCCAAGGAGCATTGTCATAGTTGTCCATTCACGCAGAGCATATAGAAGTACAATTGTGACAGAGTTAGTAAGAAGCAGAGAAACAACCTCGGAAGTTGCAAGAACAAATGGAGAAGGTAGTGCTGGAAGGAAAAAATGCTCTAGCAACACTACACAAGCGCACAACTGAGTGCAAAAGGATATTTTGAGAAGTCAGCAAATGGATGGGCATCATCACTAGGAACAACCAGACTCTAGAGGACATGCATGCAAGAATACTATTGCTGAATGAGGAAGTTGCGGTTACTATGGATCCGCTCAAGAAACAAGAGAAATTCGACCAAATCCAACAAGCAGACAATGAGCTGAATGCTCTATTCGAGGCACAATCCATAGCCAAGAAGGATCTGCTCGAATTTCAACCTATCATTCAAAAAATATACATGCAAATGCATCAGGTGGATGAAACAATAGACTTTGAATGGAACTCTTTGGTCGCATCTAAGCCCAAGGGATGTATCACATATGCGACCCAACAGTTCGTCGCCGAGGCCTCACTCCTTGCTAGGAAATGGTAGGATAAAGTTGGGAGTTTCCAGGAAGTCAGGAAGTGGGGCTTAGCATTGGTCCCATAGTTGGGACCTTCATTTGAAGTGGTAGAGGGAGAGAAATCACAAGCAGAAGAGGAACATAAAGTGGAGAAATAGGATAAGGGAAAGCAACATTTACTCCTAGAAGCTGCGAAAGAGCCAAGTACTTGACTTGAGGGTGAGTCAAGGCTTATGGTCGGAGCCTATTGGGCCCTTTTTTTTTGGATTTGAAGCTGCGCAAGAAGGATTGGAGTCCCATTTTTGGTTTAACATGAGTTGCTCAAGATAAATAAGAAGCTAGACAATGGAGCGAGGAAAAGTAACAAAAATCGGTTGCGAAAAAGGACAACACAATGCCAATAGGGAAAAAGATGTTACAACAGAACAAGAAATCATGCGATCCCAAATCTAGAAGATCCAAATCATCTTAGATATATGAGATGTATACAATTTTAAAAGGGTTCTAGGGTTCTCTCTCTCAGCTCTGGGGTCTTGTTCTTGATAGGTTGAGTTTTTCTGTTGCTAAGCAAATGCTGTACATGTAGTCTGTATTTTGGTTCTGGGTAAATAGATATCTGTGACATGAGTCCAGAGTCTGAAGTCTGTAATAGAGTACCAAGCTGTATCTCTGAGATTATATTCGATGAGTTCTGAAGATAATAGATGAAGAAGGACCCAAAATTTTGAAATATAATTTGTCATACTGTGTTTATGATTATGCCTTGTATCCTTACAATACTTCTTTATGTTTGATAAGCTCAATATGATGTCTTTGTGTATGAATTATTTTCAAAAATTAAGTATCTTAAGTTCTTGTATGCATGAGTTCAGATATGATCTGTAATTGGTCTATTTTGTGCAAGATCATGGTGAGTCTTAAAGGTTCTGCAAACCCACCCAAGTATTCTCCTTTCCCTTTCCTATCCTTCTATCTTGGTTGCGCTTCAGGTGAGACTTCTTCTCTTCGGAGGAGATGAAAATGCCAATTCTCTAGACTGCATGGTACATTTGTTTGGTAACCTAAGAAAGAACCTGGTCTGATCAATTCTGCACCAACAACTACCACCGCATTCATTGCGTAGGTCCAACTCCACCCTAATAGAATATTGTAGTCGAGAGGCGCATTGACTACTTCTACCTCGACGCACACAGTTTTACCCTCCAACTGCACAGGGAAAGACTGAATTATACCATGTGGTTTGACTGAATGATCGTCAAACTCTGTAATCAACGTGGGCGACAGAGCCAACTCAAGCTAGTCGATGGCCTTCCAACATGCCAACAACATCATACAAGTCAAGGAACCCTCATCAACTACTGTACAAAAAATGTTCCGTGTCAATGATTTCTTGGTGTACACCACTACTATATGAAAGGAGACATGGTGAGGAAGATGAGGTTTATGGTTAGTAGGATAAAAAATGATCATTCCTCAGTTACTGGGCTCAACCTCTCCCAAGGAAAATAACATAGATTTTCTTTCTGAGGGGAAACTCTAGAGAACCTCCAAAGTAGACATTGCACAAGGAGTTTGTGCCAAATTCTCTACGATGGAGTAATTCTAAGCATCCCTTGCATTTAGAGTGTGGGAATCATTTTTGAAATCACCCTTAAGGATGTGAGTCATTGTTTCTCCCAATGTCTTCTCAATTTGAATATGAGTCAATGGGTTGGAGGCCTCTTTTCCCTTCTCAACAGATTCTGGAATTCCTTAGTCACTAGCCCTGATCGATAAATGAGCTTAGGCTTTGACCATATAAATATTTGCAGTCGGTTTGTTTGGATTAGGCACGGGGGGTCCCTGACTTCCCCCAACCACGCTTGTGGATGCAAAAGCTTCAACCATGTTTTTCCATTGTGGAAAAAGGTTTGTCGACACAATAGGCTATTGTTGTGCCAATAGCTTCTGGGATTTCGCAAGCCAAGGGCATAGTGTTGGAGTTATTTCACACACACCTAGGATTTCCTATATTCTTTTTTAGTCTCCTATATTTTAGGAAGAATATTCCACTAGGGAGAATATTCTCTTCAGTTCACACTTTATTTTAATCATTTGAGTGAAGTCTAGATGCCACATTGGTATTTTCACCATGAAACATTGGGATCATCACCAAATAATGCACATTTTCCTTGGGATCATCGCCAGACTAGCGCATTACTCATGATTCCCTGATCTCATCCTCTCTTCACTCTATTTCAGTCAGTTAACTAAAGACTGATATACTAGTTAACTTAGATAGGTGGCAGTTCACTCCTGTAACTACCTGAGAGACTAGATTAGGTGGCAGCTTACTCCCGTAATTGTTGGTGTGTGTCCAAATCACTCTATGCCACCACTATGTTTCATTAGCTTCTCCTCTAGTGCACATTGGTTGAATTATACATAACATATCATGTGTAAATTATCATTCATTCATTTGGTTAATGAGAATTCTTCCATTCTTTCTCTCCTTCTTCTCTTTTCTTCTATTTTCTTTGAAACTGTGTATGTCAATACCCAGCTAGATCTATTCTATGCAGGTTCAACACATTTACATAGTATCCAAGCTGACAGACTGCTAGAGAAAAGACACACCAAATTATTTTTGCAGGTACTGAAGATTGAAGACAACGAAAAAATGGAATTTCCAAAAGAATTCATTCTTACACCTTACAATTTATTTGCATGGAAGGAGAAGATGATAATGCATCTTTGAAGCAAAGGATTTTACAGGTTAACCATAAATACAGAGGAAGAACCAACATCAACCATAGAAAAATCCAAGTATCTAAATCGAATGGATGAAGTGTTCAAAACAATTTCCAGTCTCATTTATCCTGAACTCCTCTTTCACATATCCTCATGTAAAACCCCCAATGAACCCTGGACCACCATGGAAGGCATTTTTTGAAAAAAGGAAAAGATGAGAGGACACATGCTCGAGTGGAATTGCTCACATTATATCCAAAAACCTTCTACAATCTCCAAGATATCTTTACCAAATATAAGGATTTACTGTCGCAACTCAAGGCTTGCGGGGTTGATAAATCTAAGGAGGAGAAACAAATGGTTCTCACCATTCTCTCCAAACTTGGTCCAGAATACTCAGTGTTTGTATCCACATTTAATTAAGTTATATTCTCCTCTTGAGCCACCTGGAAGATTCCATCTCTTGAGGACTTTATCGAGTCTCTGACACAATAACATAACAAGCTCACCAACATGGGAAAAATCAAAGGCCCAAAGGCACATGCACTTACTATGAAAGATGGCAGCAATCATCAATATAAAAAATATAAAGATAAATACAAAAGGAAAGAACATGCAAATACGAAGAATGAAGGGTACTCAAAACCCTTCAACGATGCCTTCGGATCCAAAGGTGGAAAGAGAAGAAAAGGGGAGAAATGCACTTACTGCCATAAAGGATTCCATCTAGAATATGCATCTATGCATAAAAAAATAGATGTAATGACCCAAATACTTCAACAAAACAACCTTGGAGATCACATCCTTGAGGGTGCCAAGAAGAAGAAGCCAGAAGATCAAAATCCCAAGAAATGAAATTGTAGCCATGCTTTGATTTTCATCAACTCTTATCTCAATGATTGATCATAGATTTGGGTGCATCATACCACATGGATGCCACAAGAGAAGTCTATTCTTCATTGTATGCATGAAAATGTTCTCCTATTCCGATGGGGGACAACTCTCCAGTCGAGGTCACCGACAAAGGAAGAATTGAACTCACAAACGAAATCTTCGAGAATGTGCTACACGTTCCCAAACTTTCTTTCAATATTCTCTTTGTCTATCAGATGAAAAAATATGGCACCAGAAAGAGAGTCATATTCACACCTGATGCAGTGGATATCTATGACATGAAAACCAATTTCATGGTTTCTACTGGTGAGGTAAATCATCAATCTAGACTCTACACATTTTCTAAATTTATTGAACCAGATTCTGCATTNTAGTAAGCATAGAATAGTTGATGGTCTACCCGACATCCAATTCTCCAAAGCAATTTTTGAGAGATGTGTTCTTGGAAAACACTCTCAATAGAAATTCGACAAAGGAAAGACTCAAAAGGATTCCTCTCCTTTAGATCTGATCCATAGTGACCTCATGGGCCCTTTTCCTAATCCAAATGGATCCAAGAAGGAAAAAAATTCAAATTTCTTGGATTTAGATGAAACCAACACCATCGTGTAGGGTTCGTCATGCCAATTTTGACAATATATTCTTTTTCGAAAATGGACTCTGTATGGGGAAGATATAGTGATTTGAAGTTTTTCCCAAACAAACAAAAAAAGATAAATTCAAAGTCAATAGTCCATACTACTGACCTCAACAGTACGTGGAAGATGACATTAGGATGGTGTCATGATGACTTCAACATGTTGACATGGCATCACCAGGTGTTGAAACATGTCAGGCGGATTTGGCGTTTTTGGGTGTAGATGTGGTAGACACGTGGACTGTATGGACGTTGACGTGGCATCCCATATGATAATGTGGTAGGTCTAGATAGTGACATGTGGTAGGGTATAGAAATGACATGGGATAGTGGAATCATGACATGTGGTGGTATAGAGTGATAGTTGGTAATCCAAGAGCAGGACACATGGCAGGAGGCTGATTGGGTAGATGAGCTGTTGAGTGATTGTGTTTGTGACTTGTCAGTTCAGTCCAATAATATAGTGAAAAGTAGCCCAATCATAGGGTGCCATGTGGTACCCTGGATTAAGCCAATATGGGTCGAATGTCAATTTTTTTTCTATTTTTACTCCGTAAGATTTGAACCATGAACCTCCCGAGTGAAACGACTTAACCACCGGTGTGCCAACCAACACGCCGCATTTTTCGTTTGTAAGTACAAGTGACACATTATATTTTAAAGTTGAGTTAGTGCATATTTTCAGGGTTAGCACCCGATCGGTGGGGATACC
Organism: Picea mariana; assembly: GCA_032191745.1. Lineage (NCBI taxonomy): Eukaryota > Viridiplantae > Streptophyta > Pinopsida > Pinales > Pinaceae > Picea > Picea mariana. The sequence goes on from JASDQU010736484.1 coordinate 227,659, forward strand.
CCTCAACCAAGGCACTGGACCAGGGTGATCCTTCCACGTGACCAAGTGCAAAGGACCAGGGGGCACAATGTTAATGGTATTGGCACTTGACCACATGGCTGTCCACATGACCAGGGACGAGAACCGTGGCCTGGGTCCCATTTGGCCCTAGAACCTGGCCACATGGGTGCATACGACTAGGAATCCATGAGCATAGGGGGATTGATCCCAAATTTCACGAAAGTGGGTTTTTAACTTTGGAAATTGGATTTTTATAATGATTTTAGGTTGATTTTAATGGATTTTTTCCCCTTTTTTGAGGATCTGGAGCTCAGATTGAGGCCAGATCTTGGGAGGAAGTTGGGATATGACCCCCAACTCAAATTATATATTAAAAAGTTCTTCTTACATCCATGAACATGTTCATAAAAAGATAATGATTCCTAGTTGTAGAGAGTAAGCCATTTTTATGTAGGGAAGCCAAAAGAGTAGCAGAGATTTGGAGGCCATTTATGGGAGTTCTACTCCACCTTTTTCAGTGTCGTCTGTTGTGTTGAGTTCCTGAGACAGATAATAAAATTGTTGTGTCATTCAAAGAACAAATTGAATTAATTCTGATGAACATTTTAAGCATTGAATATTATTAATAAAGCCTTCCCCACTGAGACAAAGGCCCAAAGACGTAGGAAACTTTGATGAACTCCGTTAACAAGTTTTGGTGTTATGGTTTGTTGTTCTCAATGATAATTTTCTATTCTTCATTATTTATGATGGCTGCAACATTATTTCATTAAAAATCCTTCTTCTTCTCTTAAATTTCTATGGTAAATCAACTCATGCAAAATACTTAACCAAGTCTTTAAAATATCATTTCGGATCAAGTGGTATTAGAGCAGGTTGATAGTTGGTTATTTTTGAGTATGCATGATTACCAGGGAAAAGCTAAGTCATGGTGAAGGAGAGCTTGTAGAAGGATATCCTGATATTGGATCAAGAAAGAGGACATCACAAAGTGAGAAGATGGCATCGGAAGAGGGACTTTCTAAAAATGAAAGAGAGTTTAAAAATCTTTCTTTTCCATGTCAGAGATGGTAAAAGTATTGTATGAATATTACTTAAAATGAAAGAGACCTGTTCAAGGGGAATATTCAAAGAAAGAAAAAAGTGAAGAAGGATAATACCCTCCAAAACCTCCTCCTTCACCTCCTTCATCTCCATCTTCTCCTCCTTCAAGTACAAGTTCAAATCCTACTTCTGCAAGAAAACATTCTCATTCTCATAAACATAAGCTTGACATGCCATTATTTAAACTTGATGTGAAATTCGAGTTTCCCATGTATAATGGAGAATTCAATGCTGAGAAGCTTGATAACAGGGTCATATAGATGGAGGTATATTGCAGTGTGCAACAAATCAATGATGAGGCAACCAAGATCAAATTGACATCGCTTCGTCTTGCAAGCACAACACTCATCTGATGGAAGAGTAAGTTCCAACATGGTACTCAAAAAATTGGTAATGTATTTCCATCATGGCAAGATTTTATTTTTGCACTTAGAAAATAGTTCTATCCTTTGGGGTATAAGGAGAAGGCTTTAATTGAATGGCAAAGTCTTAAATTAAGAAAAAAACAATCAGTGCAAGAATACACAAATGAATTTCATAAGATGGATTTGATGTTAAATATTCCATTACATACACAAGAAACTCTTATGAAGTATATAGGAGGTTTTCCTGCACATATTCGTAATACAATATTTATGTTTGGACCTACTAATATTGATGAGGTTTATGTACAAGAGACGTATATTGAAGAAGGAAAAACTATATTTGGTGTATCAGGGGAATCATCTTCAAAGAAGGAAGGCAAAGGAAAAGGGAAGGTGAAGAAATAAAACTCAACGACAGTGAAAGGATAATATATCTTGCAAGCATTTCAAGAAAGAAGGGCATGGTGATGAACAATGCTGAAAATTGCACCCAGAGAAGAAATTGAAGTGGTTCAAAGAGAGGAAAGGGAGACAAAAAGTTGCAGCAACAACACAACCAACAAACTTGGGGTCAGATTCAGGTGATGAGACTAAGATCACAACAATTGTTTTGTCAAGTAAAATTGGTTTTAATTCAAGAAGTAAATTGTTTCATATAAGGGTCATTATGAAACATACCAAGATCGACACTTTGTTAAATAATAGATCTCAAGATAACTTAATTTCACAAGAAGTGGTTAAGCAATTGAGATTAAAAACTTAGATACATCACAAACCCTATTCTCTAAATTGGATAAGAAAAAATCACAAAATGCCCATAACAAAGCAATGTGTCATAAAGTTTGCAATTACATCTAAGTAGGTGGATGAAGTAATATGCTATGTGGTACCGCTAGAAGCATGTGGAATGGTCTTAGGTATCCCTTATATATATGATCACAAAACAATCTTCTTCAGGGAACATAATCAATATCATTTAACTAAATAAAGGGAAAAATATGTTGTGCATGCTCATCATATCAAAGGAAATCAATCTCTTTTTACAATGGAACAATTAAAGAAGGCAGATTATACAAGAAATACACCTATAATGGTACCAAATGAAGTAGTTGATATTAAACAAGAAAGTAAACTGGTTGTAGCATGTAGATATAGCCATACTTTGCTTCAAGATGAGTTTTTGTCGTGCATACATGTAAAGAAGAACATACATGTTGGTTCATTTTAAATCATGTTTCTGATATTGTTATCGCTGCTAATGTTTTCTACATGGATGGTAGTGGGTTCAAAAAGATGTGAACAAATGAAAATGGATGACAATTTGTGTTCAGTTATCATGGTTGCTTTGCTATTGATTATGATGCGACATGTGCATAGGATTGATTTGATAGACAAAGGACAAGCGGGGAGGACTATCCCACACTTGATGTCTGGTTAATATCCTTTTGGAGGACCAAAAGGTCTCAGTAGGGAGGTGTGATCCAAATGGATCCAAGAAGGCCAAAAATTCAAAGTTCTTAGATTCAGACAAAACTGGTGCCATCATGTAGTGTGTATCGTGCCAATTCCGATAGTATATTATTTTTCAAAAATGGACTCTGTATGACGAAGATATCGTGATCTGAAGTTTTTCCCAAACATGCAAAAAAAAGTCAAAGTCAACAGTGCGTACTGCTGACGTCAGTAGTACAACAATGTGACGTGGTAGATGATGTCAACATGAAGTCATGATGAAATCAACATACTGATGTGGCAACACCAGGGGCTGACACGTGTTAGGTCGATTTGGCATTTTCGTGTGCAGATGTGGCAGACACATAGACTGTATGGACATTGACATGGAAGTCCGTATGATGACGTGGCAGGTCTGGATAGTGACACATGGTAGGGTACAGATGTGACATGGTCTAGTGAAAGCATGACATGTGGTTGTACGGATTAATAGTTGGCATCCTGAGAGCAAGACACAAGGTAGGCGACTGTCTGGGCAGATGAGCTGTCGGGTGATTGTGTTGGTGACTTGTCAGTTTGATCCAGTAATATAGGGCCTCTGTTTTTATTGCTTCCAAAGAAATTATATGGTTTTTGATTTC
>JASDQU010736484.1:249936-260667 GCA_032191745.1 Picea mariana
TAATGAGTACCTAAAATGGCCAAGTTGCCGGGACTCAAATTTTTTTGTCATTACAGTTAGGCTTAAGGGGGGGTGTTGGAGAATAACCCTAACTTACATTAGTTTATACCTAGATTAGACTCCTAGATCTTGGTTAATACATTCATTTACACTTTATTTCACCTAATTTGGCCACATAGAGAAGAAGAGCACCTCATCCCTAAATTTTAGGGAAAACTGCTAATTTTAGATCAAGACTCAACTCCCAGTTCTTGATTTTCTTGATTTATTCATGATTTATTCCAAATCCCCCATGCAAAAACTCATCTATTATTGGGGAATGTGCACCTCCTCTTTTAGTGAGAGATTTATTCCTTAATTAATGATTTTTTCCATTACTATTATTAGTAACTACTATTTCGGGTCAGTTAAGTGAGTTGGAATTGCTTCTCTTGTCAGTTAAGTGAGATTAAGTGAGCTAATGTGGATCAATTGACTCTTTTGGACATTAATGAGTGTGTGAAATGTAACTTTAGTGGTCTAGGTCGAACTATGTGGTCTCCCTTAGCTTATGAAACCTATTTTAGCTATTTCTAGCTTTTTTGACTAGAATTTCTATGTTGGAAATTCTATATATTCACCTCCTCTCTTCTTTTTGAGGATGGTTGCTCATGTATATTCATTTTTTATTAATAAAATTCTCTGATTTATGGAGCAAAAAATTTCTCTCATCTCTTGAATATCAACAAATTATTTGTGTTCAATTTAACTGGAATTCTAGATCTATCGGGGTTTTTGCAGGAATTCTACAAAACTTATGCCAAATAAATGTTCTTTCTGGACCAATTAACGAGTGTGAAAGGAACAAGTTCACTCATAAATATTTTCATATTTAGGGGTTCTAAAAAGAGCTTAACCATGGACTCTGAGGGGGTTCCTTTTTTGTAAGTAATCTCTAAGGCCTGAAAAAAAGATAAACCAAAATCGAGGAGAATGTTCCTTTTTCGAAAATTTAGTCCCTCAGGCCCAAAAAAGGGTTAAAATTACACCCGAGAATACTCTCCTAGTGAACCGAAGTTCCTAAGGCATACCTTTATTCGTAAAATTAGTCGTCTGGACTGAAAAATGGGTAAACTACCGCCGAAAAAATGTGCCTTCAAATTTGAATTTGGTGAGCATGAAGGGAAACAAGATCGCTTGACAATATTTTCATTTTTAGAGAGTCTAAAAAGGGCTTAAAGAAGAATCCATGGGGGATTATTTTCTCAAGTAATCCATACGAGAACGAAAAGAATAAATAAAGTCTCGTTGGATGTTGTTGTCAAAATTTAAGCGAGCTTGAAAGACAACAAACCATGCTCATTAGGGAGTCCCATGGGTAAGGCCAATAATGATGACTAGAAAGAAGAATGAGGCTTGAATACATAATCATGGTGGGACTAACAAGGACTCCCATGCCTATGGATAAAAATCACAACATGGACACCAAAATGCAGAGAAGGATCTACCTTGGGAACCCATGTAGAGGTAGGCTCTACCACCTAATTATGATACTTCTAAAGTAGCTAGGAAGGTTTCGTGTCACACTTCGTTGGCATCGATCCTATGGAAAAGTGGAAAATTTAACAATAGGTAGAATGCGGGGAGTGAAAACCTAACCTATATGAAAAAGTTGAAAAAATGAATTTTACCATGGGATGATATAGGTATAACCCATCTCAATAAAAACACTAAACTGAAAGGACAAGTTCATCAGAATGACCCAAAGATAACTCAAAAGAGAACTCAAGTAGCTACCAAGTCAAAATTGGGGTAAACAAGAACCAAATTAGGGAAAAAAGGGCCAAAAAAGTCTATAAATAGAGGTGGACAACTCATTTTTACCGTTGTAATTCGGAAAATAACAAAAAGGTAAAAAAAACCCCTTCCTCAACACACAAATTCAAGGAGCTACGGTGGACAAAAAACCCTCACACTTGGACTAAGTAAGTATAAATCAACCTCTCCTTTATTTTAGTTCATTTATTTTAGTTTAATTTTATGTTTTGGAGGCATACACCCTTGTAAAAGGGACACGTCTGCATGTACGCGGGCTGTCCACTCTTAGCCCACGTATGTACGTAGGAAGAGTAATACCTAGCCCATGTACATACATGACTATCTTAAAGACAAACTGTGTACGGCCTCTTTAAAGTTCGAAAAAGAAACAACTAAATAATAAAACCTTTCCAATTTGTGTTTGATAGGATGTATGTTCACTGGAGAGAAAGGGAACATGAGGAGCTTGATGTTTTGGTCGAGGAGTATCCCGAGGCCATTGATATGCTAAAACAATGTGGCTTGTGGAAATTATTCTAGTGTCCATTCATGAGGGCACAACCGAGGTTTCTCAATGATTTCCTAGAGTATTGGCACCTTGATGCTGAGGAATTTATGATAGAGGGTCAATCATTGGCCCCAATCACATAGGACATTTACTTCTTGACCGAGCTCTCTAGGAGAGGGGAACCGGTCAATCCGAGGACATTTCCTCTAGGGCCTTATAACATTGAGGATTACATCGGGATGTACTGTGAGGCTGGTACCAAGAAATTAGGTTCTTAGGTACCGATTCACAATATTACCGGCCTCCACCTTCACATTATATTATTCATGATTGGGTGGATCAAAAGATCCACAACACTCCATCAGGCCTATCGTGCACAGATGCATTGTGCAGTTCAGTGTTTAGAGGCTACCATATTTGACTGGAGTACTACCATGATGACATGCATGAAGAAACAAATTACAGACTATCGTACGTGGACAAACAAGAACTTCAGGTTTGGCACAATTTATCTACTTTCTTCTTCTTTGCGAGTGCATAGTATTAGCTTGGGGGAGACAATATGGGGACATATAGCCTCCTTTCCGACATTATGCAGGTGGGAAATTTTTTTGCCTAGACATGGTGGAGGAAGAACCGAGGAGGCATTTGATGAAAAATTCTTTGACTAGTGGGTCCATCAGATTCTAGTCATAGAGGACTATCCCTATGCAGGGATTAGTTTCCCAAGAGATCCTGACATGCTCATTCCCCCTGGATAAAAGCGTAAAAAGATAGGTAATACTTTTTAAAGTTATCAAAATTTTAAATTTTTATATATTATCCTTTTTATGTGCATGTCAAAGTCCTAACTTAAAGATCTGTTATATACAGACGTGGGACCGATTCGACCAACATACTTCAATAGGACCAAACATCATCCTCGACCATAGGCTGGACCAGCAGGAGTAGGATGACCAACAACTATAGGAGGAACACCAACTGGAGGGGCTGAGAGAGTGCTACAATGAGTAGAAAGAAACCTCATGGCTCTCACTCGTGCAGTACCCACGACAAAGATTGAGGATCTTCCCTCGACTATGCAGTGACATGTAGTGGGGGTGCTCAGGACTTGGGTCTAGCTATTCCGACGTCTTGCGAATGTTTTGGTTCATTACAACAGGGCCAATAGGCCCAAACCTTAGATAGTGCTGGACCACTTATGTGCCGAGGGAACTTTTTATACTGTGTATTTGAGGGCTTAAGCCCAACAATGTATACCGATTATTTTTGAGGCTTTAATTCCCACTTTGTACTCATGACACTATTTTTTGGATATATATAGATGTAGGAGAATTGCTCCACCTCAGCACGTGCTAGCCGATTGACACGCATGGTGCACATTCAAGGAAGGGAGAGGCGCCACCCTCTCGTTTTGCCTTAAAAAATCTAAGGCATGATCAAAACAAATTAATGCCGATAGGTTGGAAGAGCCAAGTTGTGCCTTCACACAAGCTGGAGATAAGGTCTTCATTAAGTGGTTGACGGTAGGAGGGATCTGCATCTGATTTTGAGCAGATTTCCATCATTGTAATTTTCGCATTAGATAGGTGTTTTGAATGGTGATTTGAAACCACTAGCTTATCTTGGAGGGAAGCTCGTCGAGCCCCTCTTGTATAAACTCTTGTATTGTTGCCAATAGATAGGGAAAGGAGAGAGAGAAAAAAAAACAAGCAAGGAGGAGAAATGCATAGGAGATAGGGAGAGAAACACAAAGAGCTGAGACTCATTTGTAGCTCGAACTCCCATATTGTAATGAACATTCTACCATTAATAGAAAATGACAATTTTTCCTATTATCAATTTCTGTGTAATGGATATTTTGTGGTGAATGTCATTTGTGTGCATTTGAATTGTAGATGAATGTTATAAATAGTTTGCAGAGATAGAGATACAATTTTCTATCTATGAGTGTGTCATATTAAGTCTGGTTCTCTAGGATAAGTGCAAGGAGTGAGCGACAGAGTGTGGAAAATCTATGAGTCGATGCAAATAGTGCGTGTCTAAACTCAATGGAGTCAGAAGAGAAACTGTCAGGAAGGCACACCAGGATCATTCACAGACTTGGGAGGAAATTTCAAGGTGGTTGGATACCCAGGAAAGAAGAACTGTGTAGGGGGAAGTACAATTCAGAGTTACTGAACACTCTGAAACACTTTTCCAGGAGGGAATAGAGAAAGTACAAGAGTGTACAAGAGAAACAAGGTTGTAAGTGTTGGAATCCTTAAGAGAACCCTAGGGTTGCTGAACACTCTAAGGAAGGAAGGCTTTGCAAGAGTGCATGGACAAAGGAAAGGAGATGCCTTAAAATGCTCAGGTAGGCTAAGGGAGAAGCCATTGAAAATCTTAGTCGAGCATAAGGAGTGCACCAAGGAGACTATAAGTCCATCTTACAAGCTTAGGAGGGAGAGAGAGAAACTACTAGGAGGGCACGGAAAAGTTCACTGAAGAACATAGAGGAACAGGGAACCTTGAAGGTTTTCAAATCGAGAAAAGTCACAGAAGAGCTTGTGTAGAACTTTGCAAGGAGCGTAGAAGAATTTCGAGAATATCATAAGTATCGAAATGGAAAAGTGCGCTAAGTGTGCAAAGGAGTTGAGGAGTTGCTGAAGTCCCAAAGACCATAAAATCATTTGTCATCCAGGTAGACAGGTGGAACCAGACCCGAGGGTTCTAGGATTCAGACTTCAGAAGAGTTGCAAGGAGAACAATTCAAACTTCGTGAAGGGTGAAGTGTGGAGTGATTATGGACCATTGGATGCAGGGGGATGCGTGGTGACGATCCATGTATTTCGGAGGAAGTCGATCTAGAGGAAAAGAAAATGAGAGGAACACCCAAAGAGCTAGGAGCTGAACCAATCTTGGCCGTCCATTGAGATAAGACATGTGGTGAGAATTCAACACTTTTCTGATTCGTAAATTGGGAAGTATAGAGTTGAGAGAAGAGAGGACTCGCGAAGCTAAAACTCATGATTTGATCCCAGTCGTCGAGCGCAAGGAGAACATGGACTGTAGATTTGGTATTGAAGGATTCGTCGATTCAGGAATCATGAAAAGGGGAGTAATCAACTTGTGAAATATCTAAAGCATGGAGTTGTGAAGGGAGATGGCCCATAGTCATAGTCCATGGTCACATCAAGGGGGAGACTAGCATAGAGAGCTAGCATCTGTTGGCATTAAGATTTGAAGAGCGCTAAGGAGAGGGTCCGTGGTTGCCACATAACCTCCACTGAAAAGGTAGACGGGCCTGTGACAAGTTAAAATGTTTCCCATTAGGAGCTCGACGAACCATTCAGTTCGATGACTGGAATGATCCTAGATCGAGAGGTCAAGAAACCTTTTGGAGGGAAGGGGGTCTGTGCCATATATATACATATTTTCTTTCGTATGGATGACATTTTTATTAATGTCTTTACATGTATATGTGTGTGTTTTACTTTTACATGTGAGCAACATGCCAATCTAATACTTGATTAGTTAATGTATCAATTAGTTGGTAAGATCTCCTAGGAACATGAATATAAGTAATATAATCAAAATATCGTTCTAAGAGACGTACCCTAAGGAATCATCGGTGAAGAGTGGGATCATAAATGTAGTAAAACCCATTTAACTAGGACAGGACCAATTGAACATCTAAATAAACATGGAGGTAAGAAATACCATGTGACAGGGAATCATGTAGTAATTCTATCACTGCACTGTACTCGACAACATTATTGGTTGCTTCTCCTAAGAAAATACTTCCAGAAGATAACAACTGGCCACCATGTGTAAAAATCACCCAAGATGTGGAAGAAAGCCCCTGAGTGTGTCAGATAGTGTCGTTTGCGAACCCAACATAGAATTCAGATTCACTTGACATATGCCATAGTAAAAAAGAAAACATAAATGACTACACGTCCACAAAACAAAAAATAACAAAAATTCTAAAAATACTATACATATATAAATGAATTCACGCTCAAGCGACTGAAATAAGTGTAATACTTCTTAAGGTAGAGCCCATTTCTAGGCTCCATTAAGGCATTACCTTCAAAATCAACCAGATGGTAAGTACCCTTCTCTAAGACTTTCTTCACAATTAAAGGTCTGAACCCCATGGGTTTGAACTTTCCTTCCCCCAAGGGATCTTTTTCTTGGTCATAGACCAGGACAATATCGCCTTCGGAGAAAATTTGAGGGTGGAAGGACCGATCATATTGACACTTGACCCATTTTTTATGAGCCTCGTTAGCCAAGGCTGCATCCTAACATTGCTCATCGAGCTGCTCGAGATATAAAATACGTTCCTCAAGCAGTGTAGTGTCGGGAAGTAGTTCCACTACCAACTTCAGAGAAGGGATTTGAAATTCAATAGGCAAGACCGCCTCCAACCCGTAAACGAGTTGAAAAGGTGAAAACATGGTAGCAGTATTTACAGAAGTTTGATAATCCAAAGCAATGAATATTACATGAAATGCCAATTACACTTGGCCGAATTAATCGTTCACTGAAGAATAGTATTGAGAGACTTATTCATAGCTTCTACTTGACCATTCTCTCGTGGGTAATATGGTGACGAATGTTTCTTTTTAAACCCAAGATTTAATGTTAATTCAGACATCATTTTTTTCTAAAAGTGACTGCCATGGTCAATGACAATCTCCTTCGGGATACCAAATCTAGCTACTGTCTGATTGAAAACGAAAATAACAACAATTTCCCTGTCATTGTTAAATGTTGGCATAGCTTCGACCCACTTTGTAAAGTAGTCTAATGCTACGATGATATAGAAATTCCCCCTGGAAGAAGCCAGGTGACATGTAGTGAAATCAATTCCCCACTTGGTGAAGAGTCCGACAGAAATAACCGGGAACATAAGAGGTGGGTGTGCCCGCATCTTTCGATAGAAAATTTTGCACGGGTGACACATCTTGACCACCTCAACACAATATTTGATTAACAAGGGACAAAATTATCTTACACGAAGAATATTTTGGGATGTTTCCAACCCAGACAGATGACCACCACATGCTCCGGTGTGAAAATCGTTCAACACAAGATCTTCTTCTTCGTAATTAAGACATCGTCGAAGAATGCAATTCACCCCTCGATGATACAAAGTGTCATCGAGGATGAAATATTTCCTTTTTTGGTTTCATATTCGATGATTCTCATCGTGAGAAGTAGAAGCGGGGAACTTCAAAGTCTGAAGATACACAAGTATATCTCCATAGCAGGGGTTCGAACATGCGATCAAAAAAATATCTTCGTTAATTGACAACTCTTCAGGTGAAGTATCACCATTTTCGACTAGAAGTTTCGATATTAATTCTGCAATTACCAAGGAATTTTTAGATTTTGCTGAAATGAAATCCAAGTCAAACTCTTGTAGGATAACTATCCATCGAATGATTTTTCCATCGATGATCCATCGTGTTAACACATACTGAAAGGGGTTGACGATGGCAACTATGGTGGTCTTGCGAAGTAATATATAGGGACATAACCATTGGAAAACGTGAACAACTGACAAAGCAAGTTTCTCAACATGTGAGTAGTTCAGTTCCGATACAAATAGGCCTCGGCTAAGATAATAGATAATGTGCTCTTCGAGCGCATGATCTTCTTGGACCAAGACCATGTCGATTGTAGCCAAATACAACAAGAAATCATTGTCATAATCAAGAGGACTCAACAGAGGGGCAGACATCAGAGTGCATTTCAACACATCAAAAGAGTGCTGAGCTTCTTGGTCCCAACATAATCGAAATCCCTTTTTTAAGAGACGCATGAACCCTTTCGTAATCTCGACATAATTAGCAACAAAACGCTGAAGAAAATTTCCTTTCCCCTGTAGGATCTAAAGCTGTGGGATTGTGAATGGGGGAAGAAATTGGACTATTGCCTCAACCTTTAGAGGATCAACCGTGATCCCTTTTGTTGAAACTATGAAACCTAATAAACGACTTGATGTCACACAAAAACTACACTTGTTTGGATTCAAGTGAATCCGATAGTAGTGAAACCTATCAAATATTAGTCGTAAATGGGCAGGATGGTCGGATCTCTTGTGAGAAAATGATGCCATATCATCTAGGTGTTGGCGTTGGAAGTCACCCTTGGATTGCAGTAGGAGCAGAGCCCGACGCCCATCAATTTATGTCATGATTTTGTTTTAAATGGGGTGATCGGATGTGAGTGAACTCAAAACAATATCATTTAACTCAGAAAAATAGGCCAGAAATGCACAGGGAAGTGAGGGCCATAACTAACTTTAGTTAGGAATTTGAGTTAAAGCGAGAGTAGAGGAAAGACTAGGGAGAAAAGAGGGGAGACTGCTCTGGGCATCAGGCCTTCCAACAACTCGGGAAAGAAAAACGAGACACTAAAATGTGCCTAAATGACATAATGATAACTGCACACTAATCAAACCTATCATACTATGTAGCCACGACCATTCGGCTAGATCCTCCAATTCTGAATCATTCAGTGTAAGATGAAAAATACAACGTGGGCGACTGCTTAAGACTGGTGCAGAGATTGTAGTGACCAACCATACGTCATCCTACAATGTGCGACCCTCGGCTGGATCCTCCAATGCCGAGTGTTTTAAACAGCTAACAAACAAAATAAAAAGGAAAGAGAAGATGAATTCCATTAACTTGATAGTCTCAAATCAAAATACATAACCAGAGATTTCTCAGAAACTTTACAGTTAGGAGCTAAGCTCAACAATCGATACTTTCAAAAATACAAAAAAAACTGAGTACATATACTCAAAAAAATTCGCCCAATAGAAGCGTGCTCAGACCTCCAAGGCGTGGCATCCCTTCAGTCAAACTTGGACGAAAATCCTTCGTCAGATTCGATATTAACTCAGCATGGATCTTGCAGGGGGGCCTGCACACAAGGGTACCATGGGCTGAGTTCTCCAGGCCTCCCATACCTTCCATTTATGGCTCGAGCTGAGGTTTCATCTACTTGCTCGATTTTCATTTACTGCTTCCCCAGGGAGTGGCCGAGACGATATGCTCAGGAGAAGACCACGAGCCTGCTCTCTATGGCTCGGAGGCTAGCCTCCCTTTCTTCTGGCACTGCCACCAATGTAACCCAGTGCCATGACCATGGGCCCACACCCAGAGGCACCTTCAGCATCTCGTGTTTCAAGGATGGGAGGAGGCTGCTCCTTGTGCTTCAATGTTACGAAAGGCGAGGTGGCGACATAGCCCAATCATGCACCACGTGTCTCTCCTTGATCAGATGATCCATAACACTTTCGGCAAGATTATGGGCCCGGGTACTGGACACCTTTGGCACTTCACGTCTCGCGGTTGGGAGGAGGCTGGTCCTCATTCTTCAAAGTCGCGATGCACGAAGAGGTGATAGAGCCTAATCGTGCACCACGTGTCCCTCTGGATGGATGGTCCTGATCATCTCAACAATATTGTGGGCCCAAATCCTGGACGCCTTCGGCACTTCGCGTCTCACGGCTGGGAGGAGGCTGGTCCTTGTTCTTTAAAGTCGTGATAAGCAAAGTGGTGATAAAGATTAATCGCGTGCCATGTACCCCTCCTTGATTAGACGACCTGGATCATTTCGGTGAGACTGTGGGCCTGGGTCCTGGACACCTTCGACACTTCACGTCTCACGGCTGGGAGGAGGCTGGTCCTTGTTCTTCAAAGTTGCGATAAGTGAAGTGGTGATAAAGCCTAATCGTGTGCCATGTACCCCTCCTTGATCGGACGACCTAGATCATTTTGGCAAGATTATGGGCCCAGGTCCTGGATGCCTTCGATACTTCACGTCTTGCGGATGGTAGGAGGCTGGTCCTTGTTCTTCAAAGTCATGATAGGAGAAGTGGCGATAAAGCCTAATCGCATGCCACATACCCCTCCTTGATCAGACGTCCTAGATCATTTCGATGAGACTGTGGGCATGGGTCCTGGACGCCTTTGACACTTCAAATCTCACGATTGGGAGGAGGCTGGTCCTCATTTTTCAAAGTTGCGATGCGCGAAGAGGCGATAGAGCCTAATCGTGCGCCATGCATCCCTCTGTATGTACGGTCCTGATCATCTCAGCAATATTGTGGGCCTAAATCTCAGACGCCTTCGACAATTTGTGTCTCATGGATGGGAGGGAGTTAATCCTTGCTCTTCAAAGTCACGATGCGTGAAGAGGTAATAGAGCCTAATCGCACACCACGTGTCCCTCTCATGCGCTAAAACTTGTGCAACTCCGTGGCTCTGGCTTACCCGATGACTGACGATATTCTCCATCGATCGATCCTCACCATTGAATCCCAGATCGCCCATCTGCTAACACTTAAGTCTGAAATAGACTTCTTCTGTGTGCTCCACTTGGCACTCATGCCTACAACCTTTGAATAAAATGCATTTGAT
>JASDQU010736484.1:274074-284151 GCA_032191745.1 Picea mariana
CACATGAGAGGTTAAAAATAGGTACTAGGCGCATGTGAAAAAGGAAAAACCAGATTATGAGTTTAGAATGGGTGCATAGGTGCATGAGAGGACTAAGAATAGATGCAAGTCTAAGAGAGTGAGACATGCTGACAGTTAATTGAAGCATGTGTCCATATGTGTGAGAGTGAGAAAGCCGCCCAAGTCTAAAGGGGTAGGTGAAGGCTATATTTAACTGCCAACACATGAGTGAGGTTCAGTTAACTAGATCATGGTGTTGGCTATTACGACTAAACTCATGCGACCCCTTCTCCATCATTAATTAATTATCATMTGCTCGAATTTTTAGGAATATGCGCCCTAGCTTAGGTGGATGCCACATCAYTGCCACAGGTCGACCTCTGAGGATGCCACTTGGCACTGCATGGACGATGACTAGACCTGCTAAATATAGACACAACGAAAAATAGAACCTCTAAAAATAGGACCCGCTAAAAATAGGGTTCTCTAAAAATAGAACCTCTAAAAATAGATTCCTAGTCCTATTTTAGAAAAACTGTCCACATCACCCTGGATAATTGGGATGACACCGCCACATAAATACTGCCAAAAATAGAAAGTCGTCTGAACACCCTTGACTTCATACTCATTAATCTCGTCTTTCCGCAAGGGATCTAAATATGAAATAAGAACTGTCATGCGGGCCCTGATGCTCAACCTACTAAAAATAGTAATTTGGRTGACATCATCCGAAAAATGTCCAAAGGCCTCTGGATGCCTCAAGGATCAATATTGTGCTCTCGGAATCTGAATCTGAGGCCTAGGTCACAACCTACCTGTTGACCACCTATCCAACTAGGGGGTCAACTCCATGTGCCATGACRAGATGCATCATCAAATGCTAATATGTCGAAGACAATTTGGTTCTATTGGGCAATTTATGCCTCCAGCACAATTTTTTGTAAACAAAATTTCCGCACCCCTGCGTGGGTTAATACTGTAATGGGTCTGCATGGGTCATAATTAGATCGGTTGCCTTGGGATTTCTTCATTGGGAGAGTTCCTTTCACCAAGGGTTTTTTATCCTCAAGTTATTAATTGGGCTTTTCAGCCTTATTAATTTCCCTTGAGTTTTTCCCTCACACCAGCAATAATTCCTCCAAAGTGGTCAAGAGAGTTCTAATGGAGTTATCTTCCAATAGCTATTGTTTAGGAATGATGTAAATGACCATGTATGACCTCTTAGAAAGTTTCACGGAATTTCGTCGAGTCTAGATAGGTTTTTTTTTAATTAATTAAATTTTCCCAAGGCTAGAAGTTTAATTATTTAATTAATTAATTGTTTTTTAGCAAATATTGTAAAAACTAGGTCTTTGGGCTTTTGCTAGGGGTTATTGTGCTCAAAGGAAATGGAATGAGACCTCCTACACCCTTGGACCAAGTTTCAGCTCAGTTGGACAACTTTTGCTAGGTGTTTGTCCACCAGGAGTCTCAGTCAGTTAAAACAACAATTTTTATTGCTAAGTCATGACATAGGTAAATTGTCATTTTTGTAATTTGGAGCTAATGGGGTAATGTTAAGGTGAATAAAGGCAAGAGAGATGATACCTAACCTACCCAACCCACCTCCTAACCTTTACACACCTCCTTACCCACTCTATTGCTCCCCTAGGGGGATTTGCACCACCTCTCCATGCAAAAACGTGGCAACTCAAATTTTGTTGAGTTGTGGGCCCCTCCCTCATGATGTGCGCCCTTCCTAGCCTCACACATCACTCTTTGGTGTGGTCCCACCCCTTCCACCTCACATCCACCTCACCAATCCACTCCAAAACCCTAAAGTTGTGCCCTCTCCTTGGGATCTTCTCCTTTTCTTTGGGTGTGACACTTGGCTTTGATCTAGGAGGGGTCATTTTTCCTCCTTGGGTATAAATGAAGCCCCTCCCTCACTCATTTCTTCACCATTTTTTGAGCTAGTGTTATGCTACTGGATTTTCGCCCCCCATCTCTCTCTTTTGCCATCTTGTATCCATCCCATTTTGTTCTTGAGAGTGTTGGAGCAACTTGTTGCTGCAAGACTCTCCCTTTGGATTAATAAAGAAGCTTTGGAGGATTTGAAGCAACCAAGAGTATTCTGGTTTCTTTTGGCACATGAGGTGATGTTGTAGTTTTGGGCATCTTGTGTGGTATTTGGTAGATTTCTTGGGTAAAGTATTTTACTTGGGTAGGTTAAACAAATAGTATTATTGTTAATCTATATATGTTGGGTGGCTAGTAGTGTAAAGTATTTTATATTGTTAGCTCATTCAACCATATTGTCTACTTGTATACCTCACATTTTGCTTGAAGTTTTGCAGGTTTGCCTCTACGGTTTTGTTGGGACAGCCTCAAGGAGGAGTCTACCCTCAAAGCCTACTCAAGCTCCATCTTTTTTTAATCTGATTTTTTGTTCATCTCATTCCAGTATTTCAATTTGTTAACCATCATAGATAGGTCGTTTTTATTCAACTTTCATTTGGATACTTTGTGTGAAAAATTTATGCCTAAAAAACAGAAATTTTTCTTGACTTTTCTTGTTATGTGCAGCATTTCCAGCAAGCATTAGCTTGCTGGTTTTTTGCAGGTTCTTACTAGGTCAAAAGGTTATGCTGCCCAAAATCGGTAACACAACACTCCAAAAGTCTTTCCACTGAGTGGGTAATGAATCTCAACCCTCTCCTTCATCTTTCTAGCATCTCTTGTACTTAGTTTCACTCATTGTAATTATTTTTTTTTGCCTACACATTGGGAGGAAGAATGGTACGGCCAACCCCCCAAAATCGTGAGGCTAGGGCTTAGTTTTATTTTCAAGCAATTTATCATTCTTTTTCCCCACTTGTCACTAGGGCAAGGACATGAGGCTAGTCTCTTGTTAATAGTTATTTTCCTTTCATTCAACCCCCCTTGGCACAACAAAGGTAGGCTTGCCTCCACCTTGTGCCATTGTGAGTGGTTTGTCTCTTTTGCTTTTTCCATTTCAAGTTTTATGTTATGATTGCCTACACCTTGGACGAGTAGTTAGCTAAGCCAACACCCAACATAGTATGGCTAGGTTGGTAATGTGTTGATGATTTTCTTATGATTATATGTTTAAAATTCTCTAGAGGTAGATATCATACACATATTATATCTTAGCTTAAGCCCTTGAGGCATAATCTTATTTGCATGCTTTAAATTTCATCAATTTCCATAACACATGTTCTAATGCAATATCACATGGTTTAATTCAATGATGGTGGTTTAAGAAATAATCCTTTTAACTTGCAAATAACTTATCTTTAAGGCCATTTACCATCATCTATGTTTGAAGTATACGTGGGGCATGTTTATGGTGTAGGGACACACTCTTATTTCAGCAAGTACTTTTCATCTCTTACCACTTTCTTTTTTCAATGCAATAACACTCATGGTTAAGTGGTGATGAGCTAAAGCATTTTCTTATTTTTGGCAAGCT
This sequence comes from Picea mariana, assembly GCA_032191745.1. NCBI lineage: Eukaryota > Viridiplantae > Streptophyta > Pinopsida > Pinales > Pinaceae > Picea > Picea mariana. The sequence continues at coordinate 277,547 of JASDQU010736484.1, forward strand.
GTTCTTGTCCTTTCGTAGCATCTTTTTCATACAAGTTTGCACATGTTTATGGCTAAGTAAATGATGATGGAGTAGCTCTTTTATTTCAGCTTACTTTTACATGATTCATATGTGTCTACATGCTTAATTTCATGATCTGCAACACAACTTTGGGGCTGAATAAGTTTCGGTTTTGGGCATATTTCACTAATTTTGGACAAGTAAAACTCACCCAAACACTCTCAAACACATTAAAATACTTAGTCCATAGGTATAACAACTTAATAGACTTACTAGGACACCTAAATCCACCATCTTCGCCATCTAAAACGGGGTTTGAGGAATGCAACAGAAGGTGCTAGGCCGGGGACGGTCTCACGGTGCGCGGTGTCCTTTCCGGGAAGTACTCGGATCTTAGGGTTGACTTGTGAAGCTAGGGTAGGCCTCGTTGCCTTACTTCTTGAGCATCCAGCAGCCATTTGGTAATAGGGGGAGGAGGATTATGGTTTGACACTTAGCTAGGGGGTAATTAAAAACTTTAATAATCTTTAAGCAACTTTTAATCCACTTAGTGTTTTAGGCATCACTTTCTTTGGTACATCTTATGGTTGTTTAAAACATTACTTACAAGCACACATCTTTCTTAATTTCATATGCAAGTCTATCCTTTATTTATTTGTGGATTAATTATCTAAGTGTCACTTTTGTATTGTTGAGCACTTATGCTTTAAAGCTTTCAAAATCTTTTGTTAAGTGTTCTTTATGGTGTGATCCTCAAGAGATAGTGCATCCCATTTTGAGGCATCATCTTGTTGGGTCTTGAGTGTTTATGTTGCCATTGAAAAGCAGTCCAATAGAGTAAGTGCTATTGGGACATGCTTGGCTTTAATGTGTTGATGATGTTCATGCTTTGCTATCCTTTAATTTTTGCACATTAAAACACATGGTTAGCTTTTTTCTTATGTAATTTTGTATCTTGTTGTACATCTCCTATTTTGATATTGTTGCATATCAATCATTCATTATTGGTTGTAAGTATCTTTGTAAATCTTTGTAATCAAACACCCTTAAACTTTAGTTGACCCTTACCCAACCTTAGGCACTAGTCTTAATTGACTTAGGGAAGGGCTTGCTTGACATAAGTAATCTAGCATCTTGCATTTGCTGCCTTTGCATCATAGGTTAGTCTTTCCCTCAAACTTGTAACTAATTAAAACCAACTCCTAGAACATAATGTAAAATCACATCTAGTAACTAGGGTCTACCCCCCTTGGCTTCCCTAGGAGTAAGCCTAGACGGAAGAGGTTCAAGCCAAAGTGACAGCACAGGCTTTGAACCTAGGCATTGTGCCTCCAAGGACACACTAAGTGAGTTGGACTTTGCTCATGTTTGCAAGTGTGTATTAGGACGGCAACACTACCAAAAATAGCATGTTCCTRCAAGTCGCCTGGAAAAAGYGTCATCRGGCCTAGAATCCTGCAAGGACTCATACTGTATGCTCTGGAGTCTGAACTGCCCCAAATTGTCARAAGATCCACTCAAACCAKGMCTCCTAAAAAGTAGCAACACCTATATATATACATCTCTCTCTAAAAAATGCATGGAAACCAAGTAGACTGTGACTYTGAACTAAGCAACCTTGTACTGATCATGTACCTACCTCTTGTGTGAACCAACCTCCTGCTCAACATAAGTGCTAAAACCCTGGGAAAATCTCAGTATGCCAAYCAAAGTGTTGCATGTTGGCTCTAACCCTCAAGACTTTCAAGGGTGAAAATCTCGGGGTTAAAAGGCCCTCAATGTTCATACAAGTTAGGTGCCCAATGCCTTAATCACTTGGGATATCTCTACTACAATCTAAGGTTGTGGGTGAAGCAACTTGATAAAGAACCTGACATAGAGGTATTGGATGACATTGACACCACTAGTCAGTGGAGGGTGGAGATTGAGGAGCCTGCGATGGAGGAGGCACCCGAGTGGTTGGAGGAGGAGGAGCATGCAKATGATTTAGGGGAGGAGGCGACAGCGGAGGAGGATGAGGATGTTCCACTTCCAGTGGATACAAAGGTTGAGGAGGAGATTGATCTTTYGGTGCAGCCAATGCCGCCACCACCTCCACGGAGAGTCGGACCTGCAATTGGACTTGGGTCCATTGGGACCTTGTCCCCATCACCTTCCACCTCGGCTGGAGCATCTRGAGGAGCTGGAACTTCCACTCCAAGCTCATCCCAAATACCTCCACGACCACCTACTACTTCCAGAGGAAGAGTGGTGCCCTTTACCCGTAAAAGGGTTAGAGAGAATCGATGATTTGGATTCCTATGATTTATCATTTTCATTTTATTATGTACTATTTAGTATTTAAATGACTCATGATGATTCATCTCATGAGATACATTTATTTTGATCATTTGATGTGATTTTGTATCATCCTATCAAGAACATGTTTCAGAATTTTCAGTTTAGTAACGATATGTGACCACTTGACATCTTATGCATCTTATTTGTTAGTTGTATTTTCATATTTATGTAGAAATGTGTCTATTTGATGTTGTTGTTGCTTTAGATGTTTACAATTTTGAAAAAAAATGAGTATTTTTGTATTTTTTGAGGTCTTGCGACATTTTTCGAGATATTCCGATATTTTTTGCCAATGTCAACGAGAAGTTACATTCCAGACCCTTGCCGATACTTTCCCCGAGACAAGATTTACAGCATTGATATAGAGTGAGAGCACTAGAGAAAGAGAAGAATATGATATACAGGATCTATTTTGGAGCTTAACGATAAGTCTTGGAGCATAGACTCCACCATAATAACTCTCATATCAGTTTTGCTTATCCTTCCTTTTGTTTGGGTATGCACCTCAAAAACTATGACTACCAAAAATATTCATGTTTTTGCCTTCATTGTGAAGGGAATGAAGCAAGGAAACAAGAAATATGAAAATGATTAGAAACAAAGTAATAATTTTAGACGAAATGGACCTTAAAAAAAGCACAACATAAATGTAAATTAGACAGTAATTCATGAAAAAATGATGACATTTTTCTTACCAAATATAATCAACAGTGCCCATAAATCGCTTGTGGTAACTTGTGACAAGTGGCTCCCCACCTCCATCTTTTGTGCCAGCATAATCCTAATAACATTATATTTCCTATCATTTTATGGATGTAGATGAAAGAAATCTTCTTTGTACTCTAGCAATGAAACTATCGCCATGCATTTAAATAAATTATTAGAGAACATAATAATATAACAAATAGTGCAAGAAATATTAGATCTAATAGAAAACATTTTTCACTGCTCAGTAAAGAAAGGACGATTAAATACAAAAAAGGTGACAACCTAATTACAAAACCCTTTAACAAACAACAAACAAATATTTATCACAACACAACTTAGAACTAAGATAAACTAGCCTTTCCCAAAATAGTTGGTCCAATAAAATTTTAAGCCTAAAAGAGTAAAGGCAAAAACTATGCACTAATGACGAAATTATGGTTTGTGAAAAAGACTAGAACTTCTAAGAAATATTAATTCAAACATGTAAATTATGCAGTAATGTACAAAGGGATTCTTTTGCTTAAACAAAGTACTCAGATACTACTATAATGAAAAATGGAATATTGAGAGGTTGAATAGCATGTACACCCATGAAAGTATCAACACTGCATCACTCCTTTCCACCATTAAAAAATATACAAACACACAGGAAGATGGTGTTGATGTCTTGTTCCCTGCGATATTCAATCACATTTTATAACAAATATTATTAAGTGCCCGATGTATAACAACACCAAGATAGTGTCAGAAGGTTGGTTCAAAAGATAAACTGAAAACCCATGTAACAAAATTTCTGGGCAGGCAATCTAATAGCCTATGCAAGGTCAGAAAAGAAGGGGCTAAAGAGAACATGGAAGAACACAAAGGGTGGCTCTCTGAGATTGTATTATATATTTGACCTCAAATGGGATCTTTTCGAAGAGCTAATAAAGATGATTCATGCTCTGCTCATAGAATTGTGTTTATACTATTTATATGAGTAACTCATTATACTGGTTTCCCTATCTCTACGGCGATCATCTTCCTTGCAATGAAAACTCTATGATGATATTCTGAACTGGAATCTGGTTATTGCATGAATATGGTTTTGTTTTATGCCTCCCCAGCCCACATCACGCCTCTCCTGCTTACATAATTCCCAGTATGCCTCTCCTACTTACATGATTCCCAGCATGCATTTACAGGTTCCCGTCTCCTTTGTCCCAAGCCTGCCCACATTTTCTCCTTCATAGGCTATCCTACACGTATCCCTATCATCCTCTCCTCTGCCCACGTTTTCTCCTACATTTCTGCCAAGAATCCTCTATGCATGGACCTGCATTTTAGGTTCCCGTCCTCCTCTTCCCTCTCTCCCTTATGCCCCTTCTCCTTCGCCACAATCCCGTCTCCCTCCACCAGTCTCTCGTCCCCGCCCTCGCCCTATACTGCCTCTACCTCCACCTCCTTAACATATGTCAAATCAGCAAGACATATAAGAGCTGGAAATTACAAAATCATGAAGACAACTAAGTCACATGACACTAGGACACAAGACACAAAGGACGTGGATACGAGTATCCAACACAAGACACATCAACCCAGGGAAAAAGACACAAGGGACACGTATTATTTATATTAAAAAATTTACATATTAAAAACACAAAAAAGAAATATAGACATAAAAATCCAACTTTTTTAGAAATTATAAATTTGTTACTACATCAATGATGATCAAACACACAAGAAATTAGAATATTCAATACAAATGTCATAAATAGAAGTTCAGAAGTTAGAACCATAAATTGTTGTTTTCTCACTAAGTCATTTCATGTCATCAAAATTAAAATGTATTACATAGATATTGAGTCATTGATACCATAGGTGGGAATGTCAATGAAAAATACAAAATAGGGTAGATACTAGAATCGTAGATGGAAGAATCTCATAGCTCGTCATTTTCAATACTCCTCCATGTCAAAATCATCAAAATCACCACCACTCCCACTTCTCTCCTCCATCCTCCTCCTCTATATCCAACCCAAGATATGCATTTGTGGGTGTGGAGGATGACCCCTCAAAAGGATCACCATCATCAAAAGTGACCGCATTTAGCACTAGTTCATTAAGATCGAAATTGCTTAATGCCAACTATACACTATTGTCCAAAGCCATATCATCAAGAAACACATCCCACATATTTGTCTTTCCCTTCAACCAATCCTCCCTCTACCTATAAAGTAGACATATCTATGATCTAGACTGCTCAAGCTTTCTCTTCTTCAGACTATACAAATTACCATATGTGCTCCAATCCATCTAGCAATAAGAGGATGAATTAACCTAAGAGAAGAGCCTCATAGAGTGATCTKATGGCTRATATTCTCCTCGATCTTAATGGCCATTGATCTGTGGCTTAACACCCGATTGATCCATGATCTCTATTTAAAGAGCATGGAGGGTCATTTGTCGATGATCGATTGTGAGAAACTCTCTTCTAAAATCTCTTTGTAATCCTTTTCTTTTGCATTAATAAACTGCTCCAAGTGGCCACGTTCGCTGGAGTCATGRATGTTTCCCCGTAGGGGTTTTACCATGTGAAAACATCAGTGTGTTGATCTTTGATCTAATTATGTGTGTCGTTACTGAAGGTGTTCGTCCTCTGTTGGAATACTTGTGTTGTCRAACATGGTATCAGAGTATGTTTGAAGACCCGCTCATGTCGTAGATCGAGATTGTGAAGYCGAGTTGCCTCATCTCCATTTTCTGTCATTTTCATACATTTCTGGGCTGAGAGGACTATTCCATTGCGTCTGGAGCACTCGTTTTAGATAGGAGTCTAGCCTTGTACCTCTTCATCCTATGGACCCATCTGCACCTGAAAATATTCCTTTCTGGTGGAAGTGGAACCAGATTGCAAGTCTGATTCTTTAGGAGTGAGTCATACTCCTTTTGAATGGTTGCTTGCCATAATGGATTTCCCACAGCCTCACTGTAGAGCTACGGATCAGAAGATTGAACCTTATAGCAATGCATGGGCATTGCAGGTTCTGAAGCTAAAAGTACATGAGAAGGCTCCTCATGCTGAGATTGAGTCCTCCTCGAATCCAATGGATTCCCTGCAAGGATACTTGTTGCCTGAAGTGTGAATTGTGCCTTCTTGGGCATCTGTTGAAGCTTTAGCACTAGCTTCTTATCTGGATGTACTACCTGCTTATTTCCATGTACATAATATGAGTGTATGGAACCATCTCTGATGTCTGAAACTGATGGAAGCACAAGAGTATATGCATGTTGCACTGGAGGTGCATGCAAAGTACTCTCCTTATGTGTAAGTAGAAAAAAGGAGTCATCATCAGAAAACTTAGTGAATTTATACATCCTTGACTTGTGATCCACCTCACCAATTGCAATGATGGAATTGTCATGCATGTCAATTACTAAAATTGAATCTGATGTAAATTCAACCTTTTTACCTTTCTGAGTGATCTGATAAACTGAGAGCAGAGTGATCTGATAAACTGAGAGCAAATTCATAGAAAGCTTTGGAACATGTAAAACATTCTCAAAATTGCCATTAT
>JASDQU010736485.1:849-13768 GCA_032191745.1 Picea mariana
CAAATCTGACGGCCCTCATGCTATCGGGATTTGTGAGCCCTCTACTCCTTGCACTTTAAAGAACGTCCAGGTTCTCCTCGATCCAATGGTGGTCGGACCCTGCGCTCGGATCTAACGCCCAAGATCTATCCTCCATATTTGCGCGCTCCTCTTGTCTACATTGAGATCTGATGGTCATCGAAAATTCGGGATGGGATCCAACGATCACCGATGCTTCTCCTCCAAGCTTACACATCCTTCTTACTTGAAAGAATTTCTAAGTGTCAAAGGCCTCGACCTTTGATTCGCCTGTGATCCTAAGTACGCTATCTCCCTTGAGCTTTAGTCATGAGTTAACCTCATCCCTGGTGCACACCTACGCACTGCATTCGACTTTGCGCTAATTCCTCCTGAGCTTACGTTGTTCCTGTTTTTCCATCGATGCACACTCTGATCCTGCCATCTTCACTGTTGTACTTTCCATCAATGACAAGCATATGCTACCTGTTAAACATTTGCCAACAGCCTTGGTCCAAGGCCTGAAAAAGGTTATCAACCTTAAGGTAAAATGCCTGGGATTTTTTGGTGATTAGAAAATAAATGTCAGACAAGTAAGGAAACTATACATTGCTTGTCTCCCCATCTAAAAGGTTACCAACATGAGGTATGGAACTTAATTAATTATTTCGATGCATTTAATATTACTACGATACCTCACTCTCAAAATGTTGTTGTTGATACCTTAGCTAACACAACATCTAGATTCACACCCCTGAATAATGGTTTTACTCTTGAAATCATTTTCAAGCCTTCCATACCCGACAACGTCACTAACTGGAGGGTGTTCAATGATGATTCTCAGATTATAGAATTCCTTACTAGTGTTGACATATTCCAAGATTCTGTGATAGATGATGAGGTACACCAACAGAATCTACATAATTATCAGGATTAAGCAAATAAATTCAAGGCTAAATGCATCCCAAGGAGTGTAATGTCGCTTAAAATTTATTTGATATGTAGAACAAGTTCAAAACACCTATGAATACAAATATAAATAGCTCCACCACGATGCACGCTTGGTGAATATAGGCACTACCAAACAACACAAATTTATCAATTTAGGCACTTGTTGTTCAGAGGTAGAGAAACATACCTTCACGTAGTTGTTTAAGAAATATCGAGATATATTCCCATGGACTTACAAGGATTTGAAGACATATGACACTCGCATCATTAAACACATCATTCCTATCAAAGAGGGTGTCAAATCATTTCATCAGAAACTATGGAAGATACATCTAACCCTTGAATCGTTGATTCAAAAAGAGTTAAAGAAATTGATGAATGCCAAGATTATCTTCAAAGTTCGACATTCTACTTGGGTGTCCAATCAAGTACATGTTAGAAAGAAGTTAGGGGAGATTAAACTATGTGTGGATTTTAGAAATCTAAACCGCGCCTTGGACAAGGATAATTACAATATTCCCCCGATGGAACAAATATTATAGCTCATCTTTGGCTCTATGATGTTTTCTCTTCTAGACAATTTTTCTAGATATAACCAGGTTTTCGTAGCATAACCAAACCATTTGAAGACCTCTTTTAGAACCAAGTGGGGAACGTTCACTTATTGTAGAATTCCCTTTTTCTTGATTAACACGAGAGATACTTTCCAAAGGGGCATGGCCATAGTGTTTAAAGGTATTATCGGTCAGAGTGGTGATTTATATCGATGATGTTACAGTATATTCCAAGAAGAGAGTTGATCACCTGTAACACTTAAAACATATTTTTGAAAGGTGCAGGAAGTACAAAATTTATCTGAATCATAAGAAAAGAATATTTGTTGTTTCAGAAGGAAAAATATTGTGGCACATAATCTCTAAGGATGGGATTTATGTTGACCCAGAATACACTAAATCCATCATGCAGATCTCATTTCCAAACAGTAAGAAGTATATGTAGTCATTTTTCAGGAAGATTAATTTTGTGAGAAGATTTGTTCCTAACTTTGCCAAAATAGTGAAACCCCTTCAACAAATGATTAAGAAGGAAGTGCAGTTCAAATGGACATATTTTGAGAAGGAATCCTTTGATAAAATTAAGGTTGCCATAGCGACCGCCTCTACGCTTCAATTCACCAAAACTTCTTGTTGTACACATTCGATTCATATCATTCTCTTGCAACAATGCTCACTCAAAAGGACCAGAAAGGGAATGAATGTCCCATAACATTCATGAGCACTAGACTTCAAGGTGTTGAAATAAACTATAAATTGGTAAACAAGCATGCTTTTGTTGTTCACAAAGATATTAAACAGTTCAGGCCTTACATACTGGAGAATCACACCAAGGTGATTGTCCTTCACCCAGAGGTTAGATATCTCTTTGTACAAAGGGAATTGCGTGAAAGATGAAGTAACTGGATGATTGTTTTACAAGAATATGACCTGGAATTTAAACCATCAACTATCGTTAAAGGTCAAGGCATGTGCAAATTAGCAATTGAGGTCGTTGATTTCAAAGATCACGAAGAAGAAAGATAGAAAGAAGAACTTGTACTCTATGCACAACAACCTCCTTATGTTCCATCGTTTGAGAATTAATGGTATAATGACCTCAAGCAGTATCTTCATCATGGCACTGCCTCTGATCACCTCAATGTCAAACAGAGAAGGGAACTAGATTGAAATCTATGCAATACCAGTTAGTTTATTATATCCTTTTCAGAAGGAATTATGACAGAGATCTCCTCCGATGTCTCGAGAAACAAGTTTCCAACATAGTCCTAAAATACCTTCATGACAGACCAGCTGGAGGACATTTCACTCCAGAAACTAAAACCCACAAGATCCTAAGAATTGGGTACTATTGGACTATGGTGTTTAAATATTCTCATGCTTATTCTTGTAGCTGCGACATCTACCAGAAATCAATTGGAAGAGAAAGTAGTGTTGTTGTTCCACTTCAACCTATTATTGTCGAAGAGCCATTCGAGAAATGGGATGGATATAATTGGTGAGATCAATCCTCATTCATCTAAGAAACACAGGTATATTCTTAATGCCACTGATTATTTCATATGTTGGATGGAAGTTGTGCCACTAACTAAGTTAAATGATGAAGTGGTAATCAATTTTCTTGAACAACACATTATTACTAGGTTTGGAGTACCCACTACCCTCGTATTCGATAATGCTTCGTATTTTTTATCACTGAAATTAACTGAGTTTTCTTTAGATAAGGGAATCATTCTAAAATATACGACTAACTATTACCCTCTGGGAAATGGCCTAGCTAAATCCACAAACAAAAACCTGATATGTATCCTAAAGCGAATTGTAGTTGACTGTTAGGAAAATATACGTCCATTCTAAACCTAATAGAAGAGAGGAAAACAAATTTAAACAAGAAAGTAAATGATAAAGTAATCACATATAACGTAAAGATTTTACCCTGGAAACCCAAACGGGAAAACCAACATTCCTTGAGCATCTTGCTCTCTTGTTGTCTTATTCATTCAGAATATAAGGTTACATGCCTAAACTTGGTCTACACCTAAGACACAATCAACATCATACCCTATCGTTTTTCACAAGAACAACTGTGTAGCCAATTCGGCTTACATCTATCTGACCAACAACCTACCACTAAAGATTAGCATGAAGATCAACTTAATAAAAATACAACATGCCTTATATATATGCTTTACAGTAGGAAAACCCTAAAGAAAGGGGTCCAAAAACAGTTACAAATCCACGCAAATAATTGGCAACAAATCCTGTGAATCTCAGGATTATGTTACATTTAACTACTAGTTGGATTACCAGTCGACCTTCATTCGGTCTTCAGTCGGTTTCCACACAACCTCCTGACGACCTCTTGTCATTTGACCTCTTCGACTTGTTGTCGATTACTTCTACTTCAACTTTACCCAATCGAACACTTCGGCGTTCAACTTTCAATCCCAGTTGATCCACCTCGACTAGATTTTCACTGCAAAGAATATAACAACCTAACATTATCCCACTTGTTGTCTTATTTATTGAACTAGGATTTTCTTGAACTTTTGTTCACAGACCCAGGGAAACAATGCCCATTGCCTCTATACATCAAGAGAACTTCATAGCACTCAGAAATTTGGTCAAAGTGTCGGTTATTTTTTCCAACGTGTCTACTTTCTCAGCATCACCTTATTGCTTTCAAGCATGTCTCTTACAAAATGGTATTGTACATCAATATGCTTAATCTTGGAATGATAAGTTGGGTTCTTTGCCAGAAATATTGTTCTTTGACTGTCACAATTTATCTTCATAACTATTTGCTCAAACTCTATCCATGAACATAGTCGTTGTAGTCATACTACTTATTTTCTTCCATGATTGGTTGCCATGTATTCAACTTCTATTGTTGACAAGGATATGATCGCATGTTGCTTACTCATCCAGTTGATTTCTCCAATGAACATCTTGAACACATATCCACTTGTCAACCTACTTTGATCCATATTTCCAGCCCAGGAGGCATCGACAAATCCATGTACATCTACTTCACTATCATCTCTTGGTTTTCCTTGGTAGCCTATAACATAATATTTTGTGCCAAACAAATACTCGAATACTCCCTTGATAGTTGTCCAGTGCTCCTTTCCAAGTGTTGACATGTATCTACTTAACACTCCAACTACATGGGAATTTTTTCGTCAAGTCTAGACCATATCATACATTAGACCACCAACAACACTTACATAGGGAACACATGCCATGTACTCTATTTCTTCATGTGTCTTTGGACATTTCTCAGTAGTTAACCTTTCTCCCACAGGAATTGGCACCTTCATAGGTTTGTAGTCCTACATGTTGAAATGTTTCAAGATTGTTTCAATATGCTTCTTTTGATTCAACCGGTGCTTTCTAGCTACTCTATCTCTTTTGATCTACATTCCCATAATGAAGTTCATTGCACTGAGATCCTTCATGTTGAACTTGGATGATAGTTGCTTCTTCACCTCCTTTATAATTTCCATGTTGTTTGCGGTCAACAACATGTCGTCAACATACTATGCTACATATATGAAACGCCCAACTTATTACTTGGAATATATGCAGTGATTAGCTTTGCTTCTCACAAATCCCAAGCTAAGGATGTATGTGTCAAACTTTTGATACCACATCCTCGATGATTTATTTAGACCATAAAGGGATATTTTCAATTTGCACACTAGCTCTCTTTTGCCCCTTACTTCAAATCCTTCAAGTTGTTTTGTGTATATTTCTTCTTCCACATCCCCATGTAGGAATGTTATCTTCACATCCATTTTCTTTATTTCAAGGTCAAATGTTGCAGCCAGAGACATTAGTACTCTAATGGAAGTTAATTTTGCAACATGGGAAAAAATCTCATTGAAGTTGACTCCTTCAACTTGGGAATATCCTTTTTCTACCAATCGAGCTTTGAATTTATCGACTTGACCTATTGTGTGGATATTTTTCTTGAATACCCACTTGCTACAAACAAGATTTCTTCGACTAGGTATTTCGACCAAATTCCATGTCTCGTTCTTATATAAGGATTCCATTTCTTTGATCATGTTGTCCTTCCAAAGTTTACTCTCTACTGAGTCGACTGCCTCCCTGACAAACTTGGGCTCATCATCAGTGGAAGTTAACACAAATGTGGAATGGAAGTAGGGTGAACTATTCCTTTCAACTAGTTTTCTTAATCGTTCATACCTCCTTACAACTAAGGTCGATTGTTCCACGTCTTCACCTGATTCAGTCGACTCATTTGGATTATTTTCTTCATTCCTTAGTTCAAACCTTACCTTCTCTGGACTTTTCTCTGTTTGAACCACTTCATAATCAGAATTTCCTTCGACTTCTTTGAAGACCACATCTCAACTATACATTGTTTTCCTTGATGCAAGATCTCAAATTTTATATCTTTTCATTCCTTCTTTGTATCCAATGAAAATACATTTTACCTCCTTATCCAGCTTGCTCCTATTTTCTTTGGGAACATGAACAAATGCATCACAACCAAAAAATTTGAGATGTGAAAGTGAAAGATTCTTATCAGACCATACCTCATGTGGAGTCATTTCGACTAGCATTGATGAAGGAGACATATTCACCAGATATTTTATGGTGTTGATTGCCTCTGCCTAGAATTCTTGTGCGATCCCAACACCATTGAGCATGCTCCTTGCTTTGTCCATCAATGTTGTGTTCATTCTTTCAACAACTCCATTTTGTTGTGGGGTATGTGGTGTGGTATTTTGGCATGCTGCCACACTGCTGGCAGAACATCCCAAAATATTTTCCATGGTATTCACAACCATTATCAGTTCTCAACACCTTTATCTTCTTATCTGTCTAGTTTTCTATAAGAGATTTAAACTCTTTCAATTTATCAAAAAACTTTGATTTCTTCCTTAGGAAATATATACATGTCTTTCTGGAAAATTCATCTATGAAGGAAACTTAATACATGGATCCACCAAGTGAAGGCTGTTAAATTTAGAGCAGTTATTAAGTTCTTTTCAATTTACTAGACAATAATAGCATAAGCATGATCACTAGAAGATACACAATCACAATGTACAATAAATTTATCCTAGGAAACACTCATGGGAGAGAAAACCTAGAAAAAAATTCCTTAATATAGATTGCCAATACAATGCCAAAATAATGAACCAAACACTAGAGAATATCCAAGACTGAGCAATGCACCTCTCTCTTCCTTCTTTCAGCAACTGGCAACTGCAAATTCCTTCAAACGTGTGCACTAGATGAGTGACTTGAGTGAGTGAGCTAATGAGGTGCCTTCCACTCTTATTTATACTGGTTGTGTAATATCCCTCGGCCGAACCCAAATTTAAATATAATCCAAGTATATTTAAGTTAGTGAGTTGTTTAGACGTCATTTTTGTAATACACCTTTCGTGGCATGGTGCGCGAATATACTGCGCAGTAAAGGGATGTAATGTGCACATTTCTGAATATCGCGCCAGTAACTAAGGTGTGCGCAGCCTTAAAGACAGAGGATACAATGCGCAGTAACTAAGTGCGTGCAATATTAAGGTCAGCGAACCTTTGTGTATATAATATGCATTATAGGCTGGTGAGCCAGTAATATAAGTTGGAATGCTTATGTCTTGGACTTAGGCCAGCGTGCCTAGATGTCAAGGGCCAATGAGCCTACTTTGTACATGAATCATGATTAATATAAAATACATCACTGCGCACATACCGACCATGATAAAAGAGATGGGGGACTGAACTTCACTAGTTAGGGAAAGGGAGGGCCAAAAGTCAAGGGAATATTATATTAATATTTCCCAAAACATAAAGTATGGATAATTTTATCCTAAGTTCTAAAGTTGGGGATAAGTGGACAAAAGTAACTTCCGATATGACAAGTGTTAAGTTGGGGACATGCATTCATATCGTGGGGAAACTTAGCTCAGGGGGGATTATTGGGGAGGAAGACCTTACGAACAGAAAAATAGAGAGAGGGGGGGAACCATTAGACTGACCATCATTTTGAGAAAGAGTTCACAGTGATCCAAAAAACACACTCAGTTATCCATTCAATGACTCCATGACCATGTCACTCATACATTTTGTTATCCTTGAGACAACCATGTCATATTTCAGAAGCCTGTTTCCCCATCCCTTTTGGTTGGTGTACCTGGTTCGCTTGGAGCGGGATTGAAGAAGTGGGTTGTCAGGCCCATGAGCAGTTCTCTGGGTGAGAGAATTGTTGGGGATTGATTTTCGTAGGTGCTAAACTGCAGCTACAGTGCTCTAAGACTTCTGGTCCAGCATGTTGCTGAAGCCTTGGAAGGGAAGTGGGGCAGTCGAGGGACTGTTGAGTAGAGAAGGGGCACACTTCCTTGGGTGGGACAGGCATGTAGGGAATGAGAGGTTGTAGGCTGTTAGTTGAGTGAGCACCTGAGACAGAGTCTATCTTGTTGTCCATGAGCCTTAGCCTAGATAGGAATCCTTTTACCCTGGGTGGAGTTCAGTCCTAGCTCGGGGGTGATTCACTGTTGAGAGTGATGAACAGTGTAATCTATGGTTGGGAGGTTCGTGGATGGTCTGTAAGCAGTTGGTGATAGACTTTTTAAAGATAAGTATCAAATGTATGATATATGGATATGATGTTTTGCTATTTACATGCCCATGTTACGATTTTATCATATATGTGACTATGATTGCTTGTGTTCTTATGGGTAATTTCCTGTAAATGATGCATATCGATAATTATTGTTATTTGTAATATAAAAGTCGTGTTACAGAAAGTAATTGTTTGTTTATGTTAGATGTAAAGCTTTCGCGAGCGTGTTGTATGTATATGTTTTAGTTGCATGCAGTCTAAAGAGTAAATTTAGGTGGCATTGCTTAGTTGACTACTGGGTATGCTATTGTATGTTCTGCAGTATGGGAACGAAAGTGTTCCCTAGAGTAGCATGTCCGGCCTCATGGCTGGAAATGTTACCGACTGGCGTCAAAGCATGAGTGGTTGCTCTGGAGTGGCGTACCCTGGCCTCAGGTAGGTCGAGGGGGTCGTTACAGTATGGTATCAAAGCCTCAGTTCAACACTGAGCTTGGATGGACCAGTAGGGTGCAATCGAAGTGAATATTCACAGAAAAGTAACTTCGAAGTGACCAGAATTAGATTCATAGAGTGTCCTTGGAAAAGGTTGGCGTACTGGTGTGCGTGGTAAATTTGGCACCGCATGGGAAACCGTGGCGTTCCAGTGTGCGCGGTAAATTGTGGCGCTGCGCGGAAGACTATTATGTGTAGATGCATGTGCTGAAATTAGCCTTGTGCGGTAAGCACACACATAGTAAGGTGCACATGTGGTGCGCAAGTATTGCTTAACGCAGGGGAGTTTTGTTGTTACGCGCATAAGTATGAGTATAATTTGTTTCGCGACAGTGTATTGAGTAGTGTGTGTAAGTAGTCGATACGACGAAGAAGAAACGCACAGTAGATTTAGGTGTGTGGAGAAGCGTTTACCTTGTAATATTGCTATGCATGATAATATAAATGAAAAGGTCAAGTTAATGCGAGCGAAGTCGCTTGGAAGGCAAGGAGTTTGAGTTTAAATTGCATAATAATAAAAGAAAATTAAACACATAACCGCATTGAAGCATTAATTAAAAAGAATTCCGAATTTTAATTTCTTCCGATTTAGACAAATGAAAATAAAATATAAGATTACAAGAAAAATTTATTATAAAAGAAAACAAGGGTCATAACATCACCAAATAGAAATTGTAATAAAACAGTTTAAAAATCTGTTTATGTATTTATATAATCATATTAATCACAAAATTACAAAAGGGTGATGACAGTAGTTAGCTTGTTGTTAAAAGGGTCATTGAGGAACATGCCTATCATCTCTTGTACTCTTTACCTCTGCTACTGGCTATTCAAAATTTGCCGAGACATGCTTAGTTGAAGACTTACTTCAACTTAGCGATCTCCACTTTTAAAGAAGAGTCTAACCAGACCGGTTGATTTTCTCTAACACTTTCGGCCGCTTTAACCGTAGATTCCTCCTTCTTATGCCGCTTACTCCTTTTCTTCTTAGCAGTTAGCATGTTGATGACTAAATCCTTTATAATGGGATTCAACTTGACTTCCAATCGTGAGTCTATAACTGGCTCTGTGTGGAACTTAGTTGCTAGAAGGTGCACGAGGACCCTTTCCTCCTTATTCGCAAGAAAGCCTAGCATGTTGCTTGAATAACTAGTCTCACTCGACTTAGCTTTGTCCATGTATCTCAGGTTGGGGATACTGAAATGTGTCTTTACAGAGAGCAGGAAGTCAAGCAGCTTGAATATTACTACGGTTATGGATACGCAGATATCTTCATACTTGGGGAGTGATAATTATAGAACTCCATTTATGAAGCACAGACAGATTACGTACAAAGAGCGTTGGGTTGCCATGCTCGGCCAATCCATTTCGAATGATTAACTTTTGAGTTCATTACATGGCGGCGTTCAGTTGACGTCACATGGCTACGAAGTACCGAATGAACGAAACAGGGTGATCTGACTAGCTGTCGCCTGCTCCACGAGTGGTGGATTTGACATGTTGAGACATGTGATACCGCGTCTTGGAGAAAGTGGTTTCGACAATACCACCTTGCGCTAGTGTATCTCAGAAGGCACTGCGCATCAGCGTTCTTGAGACTTGGGTCTTCTCTAGAATTGTCATGGCGATAACACCAGAAAACCGAGACTGATAATGTTGATGTGTATGTTGAATCGAAATGGTGCATATTCTCATGAATTGTTGATTGGTTAGTCTCATTAATTTTGATGGTTGCACATTTTGCAGAATTAACAACAACTCGGTCAGGACAGACCAGTGCAGAGTCCGTAGGAATGGAAGAGGCACGAGAGAATTACAGTCATCCAGAGAAGAGCAAAGGGATGTATGTCCATTTGGGCATGGAAGGAACGAACTCCAACGGACATGGAGAAGAAAGGAATGAAGATATGAATATGGCTGAGACCATTAAGAATTTGGAGAAGGATGTCCAAAGCCATAAAGTTGATAATGAAAGGCTTATGAAAGCCAAAGAGCAGCAGGATGACTTCAACATGAAACTATTGGAAGGTTTGAACATAATAGAGAATAAATTGGTTAAGGAAAGTAATTCAAGTAGATCTAAGAGTCACAAATCTTCAGAGGAGAAGAGAGAAGTAAAAAGTGCTAATAGGAATCACCATCATTCCCATCGGCATTCCCATAAGAGAGCAGGAAACAACTCAAGTCTATTCCCTGCCAAAAGGTATAAGAGATCTGGGGTAGATGAGTTGTGAGGAGAAATGAACAAAATCAAACCTCCTACATTTGATGGTGAGCACAAGAAGGATGAAGATGCTGAAACATGGTTGCTAGGCATGAGGAAGTATTTTCAATTGCATAATTATTCTTCTCATACTGAAGGTAGAATCGCTATCTATCAACTCAAAGGAAAGGCCTCCATGTGGTGGGGTCAACTTGTGCAGGTACAACACATTGTCGAGAAAAGTGTTACTTGGAGAGAATTCAAGAAGTATTTTGAGAAGAAGCTTGACCAAGAGATACTATGACAAGAAAATGAAAGAGTTCTTTGAACTCAAGCTTGGAAGTACGACCATAGATGAATATGAGAGAAGGTTACTGGAACTGTTCAAATATGTCTCTTTCATTAAGGATGAGACAGTCAAGATTCAACGGTACTTAAGTGGATTTCCATCATTCATCAGTGACAAAATACAATATGATGATCCCAACACATTAAAAGAGACCATAAGAAGAGCTAAATGCTTATATGACCAGTTGAAAGCAAGACCAGATTTCCAAAAGGCTTGGGAAGATAATAAGAAATTCAAGATGGATTAGAGGAAGAATGGAGCTAAGCCACCATTCTTCAGAAATAATCCACAAGGGCAGCAAATGCATAAGGAAACTAGAGTGATTGACACAGGGAGTCAAGGGCCAAGATAGCCACCTATGCAATGTTGGGGTTGTAAAGGAGACCATAGGTTCAGAGATTGTCCTCACAGAGGTGAAAAAGGTAAGGTTGTTCACAATGTACAATGAGAAGAGACAATAGAGGACATGGGCAGAAATGTGCCAAGGATTTATGCATCCCTGGACAACAAGCAAGCAGAGTATCATTCCCACATGATTGAAGTGGAAAGTATGATCAACAACCAAACTCTTGCTATTTTAATTGATTCAGGAGCTAGCCATAGTTATATAGACCCAAATATAGTGGAAAGTTTTCATTTACCAAGAAGCAAGCATGGGAAATTCTGGTTGGTGCAACTGGCTACAGGAGCCAGGAGAAAAGTTAATGAGATGGTTAAGTCTGGCCTCATAGACATGAATGGACTAAATACCAGGGAAGATTTGAACATCTTACCCTTAGGTTCCTATGACTATTTAATAGGGATGGATTGGTTGGACCTACATCATGCTCTATTGGATTGTCATAACAAATCATTCACTTGCTTGGATGAAGAAGGAAACCAAAGGAAAGTGCAGGGAATTCCCAGGGCAGTAATCGTTAGAGAAATTTCAGCATTACAACTGCAGAAATTTTATAGAAGAGGATGTCAAATATTTGTAGCTCATATGGAGGAGACACCTGAAGACAAGGTGCAAAATTTGGAGGATTATCTAGTCCTGAAAGAGTTTGAAGATGTATTCAAAGAAGTACCAGGACTACCCCCAAGGAGAGACATTGATTTCTCTATAGATTTGATGCCTAGTGCAATGCCAGTATCAAAAACTCCTTACAGGATGAGTACACCAGAATTGAAGGAGTTGCAAATGTAGCTTGAAGAACTTATGAAGAAGGGGTATATATGCCCAAGTGTATCACCTTGGGGTGCCCCAGTCTTGTTTGTGAAAAATAAAGATGGAACATTAATATTGTGCATTGAATTCAGACAATTGAACAAAGTGACTGTTAAGAACAAATATCCTCTACCAAGGATTGATGATCTATTTGATCAATTGAAGGATGCAAGGATATTTTCAAAGATAGATCTCAGATCAGGATACCATCAGGTAAGAATTAAAGAAGAATATATTAGCAAGACCGCCTTCAGGACAAGGTATGGTCATTATGAGTTCACGGTGGTACCATTTGGATTGTCAAATGCACCGGTTGTTTTCATGTGCTTAATGAATGGTGTTTTCCAAGAGTATTTGGACAAGTTTGTCATTGTCTTTTTGGATGACATTCTTATATATTCCAAGTCATAGGAAGAGCATGAACATAATTTGAGGATGGTGTTGCAAGTATTAAGGGAGCATTAGTTGTATGCCAAATTGAGCAAGTGCTCATTTTATCAGAAATAGATTCATTATTTGGGGCATATCATCTCAGAAGATGGGATAGCAGTGGACCCTGAGA
>JASDQU010736485.1:70187-88327 GCA_032191745.1 Picea mariana
ATGTTGCTTGAAGTTCTTACAGTTGTTGCAACCAATTTGCTTAAACCTGTTTTTTCTTATCTCACATTTCTGTGAATCAAACATAAGCTTGTGACCTTGGTCACACATTTGACTTGCACTTAGAAGATTATGTTTCATGTCTTCAACTAGTAGAAAATTTTCTGCCTTGATATCCTTGTTTCCAATTATGGTTGTTCCCTTCCCAATGATTCTAGCTGAGTCGTTGTTTCCAAAGTAGACTGATCCATCTCTTTCCTTTCTCAATGTTAGAAACTTGTCTTCATCACCTGTCATGTGCTTTGAGAAATCACTGTCAACATACCAACGACATTTATTATGCTTAGCTTGTACAACTAGTGTGTATTCTTCATTGCTATATTGATTCTGCTTTCGTATCCATGTTCTCTTATGAGGTTCTTGTCTGTGACTGTTGTTATTATGTTGTGATTCTCTCGGAGGGACTGCCATTCTACAATCTTTGGCCATGTGTGCAAATTTTCATTCCACTTTAGTGCTCAATGATTCAAACATGTTGTAGCTTCTTCTCTGTGTTTCACTAGGCCTTCTTGAATAACCATTTTGTGTATGAATTTCAAAGTTGTTTTTGTTCCTGCTATTAGCTCTGCAATTTATAGTTTTATGTCCAAAATTATTGCATGCATAACATAAACCAAAAAATATATTTTGATACCTGGGAGTTGAAGATCTTCTGAAAGGAGTTACTCTTTTGAATCCTTGTTCTTCCTGAGGCCTATTTGTTTCTAACTATCGTTGATTTTGAAATCTGAATCTTCTCGGTGGAGGAGTGTCCCTATGATCTTCCTTGTAGAACTTCTTGTCCCCTCTGATTGTTTCTGCATATATTTTTGGATATGTTTATTGATTTTTTGTTTTGGATCTTGATCCATCTTCTATCTAATTGTATCCAAGTCCAGACTTGTCATGATTAGGCCTTTGACTGTTGATGATGTCATCCAAAAATTCAGAGTTGGTCTACATATTTTTCTTTTGAAGATCCTTTCTCAATGTGACAATCTCTACTTCCAAATTTCCAATGATCCTGTCTCTTTATTATAATTGTTCTTTGAGTGCTTCTTCAATTCTTTTATCTTCTTCTATTTGAACCTTAAATTATGTGATCATTTTCTCTAGTTCTTGAGTGTCTTCTTTCTTGTCTAGTTCTGCTTGGAGATTCTTGTTTTTCTTGTTTTATCTTTTTATAACTTCTATAGCACTCAACAATTCTTCTCGGTAGTCAACTTCTACCTCTTCATATTATTCTTCGGTCTCTTCTTTATTGGAATCTTCTATTTCCATGAATAAAACTCTTTATGTCTCACTTTTACTGACTTCATCTTCATCTGATGAGGAGTTGTCTTCTTTGGTGTAGAAAATTTTCTTGAAGACTTTCTTTTTGGTTCTTTTGCCTTTATATGTTTGTTTTCTATTTGAATCATCTTCATCATTTCTTTTCTTTTTCCTTTGAGGAAATTTGTTAGCGAAATGACCAATACCATCATAATTAAAACAAATCTATGGAAGCTTACCTTTATATTTGTCATTGGTTCCCTTTTTCAATCTTCTAACAAATTTGGCCACTTCTTCATCATCTTCTGAGATGTCACTGTTGTTGTTATATTCTTTTTCTTTTTGCTTTCCCTTTTTCTTTAACCTTTTGGATTCTTTGAATGATGCTTCTTTTATACCTGGATTTTCCTGTTCAGTTCCTATTTCATAGGTTGTGAAGATTCCATGTAGTTCATCCATGCTTATTGAGTCTAGATCTTCTCTTTCTTCTAGTGCTAAGATATTAGGATCAAATCTCATTGGAAGGGATCTTAGTACCTTTTGAACAATTACATATTCTTCAATTTCTTCTCCCAACCCTATGATTGCATTCATTGTTTCATCAACTCGTAAGAAGTAATCTGTAATATTCTCATCTTCCTTCAACTTTAGCTGTTCGAATTGACCTCTGTATGTTTGAAGCTTTGTTTCTTTGACTTTTGAATCTCCTTCATAAATATTTTGAAGTTTGTCCCAAATATCTTTAGAGGAGATACAATGTATAACTTTGGTATGTACTGAATCTCAAAGACCATTCAGAAGTGCATTTGTGGCTTTTGAATTATTTAGACTGAGTTTCTTTCCATTGTCATTTGTTGGCGGAACTGTTGGTTCTTTGTATCCATTTACAACTGATTTCCAAACTTCAAATCCCTGTGCATGTACATATGTTTTCATCCTTCTACTCCAGAATGCATACTTATGTCCATCAAACTGTGATATTCCATTTTTATACATACTGTTTCTCTCCATGATCTACCTTTGAGTGGTTAAAATGATTGATGAAGGAACTTGCTCTGATTCCAATTATTGGATTACTGAGACGGAGGGTGAATTGGTAATAGATATTTTTAATCCTTTTAACCACAATATGCAAGTGTTATTTATCTTTATGATCAATATAACATTATCATCCAATAAGTGCAGAGTAAATAAAGAATGAACAAATGAACAATCATACACATACACAATACACCAATATTTTTTACGTGGAAACCCAATGCGGAAGAAAACCATGGAATGGTTTTTCTTATTTGTCTTTAAGAATTACATTCATTGGAAGCACCAACTTCCTTTATTTTCCAGCTGCAACTGGAAGGAGACTCTGCCCCCCTATTTTCAGGCTACAATCTGAGGGAAGCTCCAACTCCCCAATTCTATGGATACAACTAGAAGGAGGCTACAACCCCCTATGTTCTCTGGCTACAACCACCTATCCTTGTCCTGTCCAACCGCCCTGAAATATAAATGTCAAATGTAGACAACCTGTCCTGTCAAATATGTCACTGAGAAACCTGTCAATGTATACTCATAAACTAATCTGATCTAATAACATATAACTCAAACACTATACCACAAGTCTGTACCTCAAACCATGTGCTATAACCTCACTGTTATACAACCTCTATTTGTACCAATAACTTCAGCAACATACCTCAACAAAAATCCCTCAAACATGAACCGATACTAAACTTCAATAGATCTACCTCAGATCAAATCTACTACAATCCCTAAACTTCCAAGAGGGAAACCAACATATTTACAAGGAAAACCCTCAACCAGATTCATAAATTCAACACTACACATAGGAAAACCATATATTTTTTCTTTTTGTAGCATTCTGCCGCCGCGGTTTTGCTACCGTGATTTTTCTGCTGCACTTTTTTTGTCACAATTTTTCTGCCACACTTTTTCTTCTGCGATTTTTCTGCTGCACTTTTCCTGCAACGATTTTTCTGCCGCACTTCTTTTGCCACAATTTTCTTGCTATATTTTTCCTGTTGCGATTTTTCTGCCGCATTTTTCTCTATCAATAATACCTGCCCAAATAACCTTTCACAGAATATATATTCAATGATATTCAATAGGTGTTAATGGGAGAGCCTTTCTCTCTTATTTATACTTCCATGTAGCTTCCTAAAGGGGTTACCTTCTAACCAAATTAACCCACTTTCCTTCTTTTAGGGATAACCCACTTCTAACCACTTGTCCACTTCTAACTCACTTTGTTAAAAATAGTAAATTCTCCACTTCTAGTTGCAACAAAATTATTTTTAATTATTTTCTTATTGCAACAACTTAACCCATGACTAAGTCCTAGTTTCACCCACTTGACTAGTCAACTTCTTCTAGGAGCTTCTAGAATTAATTTGACTTCTTTGACATTCTAGATAACTCATGAGGGTTCTCCACTTCACCATGCCATAACTCTCTAACCATGAGGAGTTATGTGATGTTCCGCATATCACCGGAAATGGCATGACATGTACTATCCATCTAGAATAGTCTTACCTGCAAATATATTAAACTTCATACCATTATACATCAATCAAACTGAAGTCCCTTAATCATATTGTTGGGGCTACCATAATTTGCTACCGGACTTTCTTCAAGGGTTGCCATCAATGAGTACCAACCCAATTAATCAACACTAGTTGAGAACCTTGAACCAAAAATTTCTTCTAAAAATAATGAGGATGCCTTGTCTGCATTATTTATGTTTGAGTATGGAAATATTGATTTAGCAGCACATCCCTGGTATCGAGATATAATCTAGTATTTTCAATATGAAAGATGTTATGATAATCTTCAATATCACAAACGTAGAAGGACTCGACTTGAGGCCTCTAAATATCTAATCTTGAACACATCACTCTTTCGCAATATTGTCGATGAACTATTGGTAGGTTGTCTAGACAATACAACAACCCAAAAGATTTTAAAAGAAATTAACTGCTGAAGAGATTCAAATATTCACATTGGTGGACATTTTGATGCCAAAGACACTGCTCACAAAATTCTAAGAATTGGTTATTATTGGCCTCCAATTTACAGAGATTCATATAAATTTGTACAGGCTTGTATGGAATGTCAAAAGTTTGTTGGTAAAGAAAAATGTGTTTTCATGCCTTTGCAATTTGTTCTACATGACTTTTTTTTTCTAAATGGGGATTGGATTTCATTGGACCTATTAACCCTTCATCTTTTGCTAGTCATATATTCATCTTGACTACAACATACTACTTTACGAAGTGGACTGAAGCAGTTCATCTTAAACATGCACAATATGATCAAGTAATCTCCATTTTAGAATCATATATATTTTCTCATTTTGGTCTTCCAATCGAAATTATTCATGGTAATGGACCAACATTTATATCTAGAAAATTGACCCAAAATATCAACAAACTTGGAGTGAAGCACTTCACTTCATCTACATATTATCCACAAGGAAATGAGCGAGGTGAACCAACAAATAAGAATTTGGTCAAAATTCTCAAGAAGATCATAAATGATAAACCTCACCAGTGGCATACTTTACTTACTTATGCATTATGAGTAGATCGTACCACCGCAAAAACAAGTACTGGCCGTACTCCTTTTCAATTATTATATGGCCAAGAAGTAATAATGCCCGTGGAACTTGAATTAACTTCCTTTAGATTAGCGTAGAAGGCAGAAGAGTTAAATTGTATTGATATCCCTCAAAGGATACATGCTTTTTTGGCTTTAGAAGAACAAAGGAGATTTGCTCTTGAGAATCTTAAAAAGAGGCAACATGTTGTTAAGAAATACTTTTATAAGAGGGTAAAATCAACTACTTTTGTAGTTGATGAAAAGGTTTTATTATGGTATTTTTCTCATGTTGATAAAGGTAAGCATTCTAAGTTTCAAAAGTTATGGTTGGGTCCTTATATAATTGTCTCTATTGTTGAAAACAACACCTATTCACTAAAAGACACATATGGGTGATTATTTTCTTACACGACTAATGGTTCACATATGAAACACTATGTTGAACATGGTTGATTTATTTTCATTTGCGGTGGTTCTTATATATATATATATATATTATTTTTAGTTTGTACAATATTTGTTTTTATTATTTTTATTTTGGTTTTTTATTTTTCTCTTCTTTGTTTTGATTTTGAGACTTTGGTCAAAAGCTGGATCAATCAAGTTACATTTACGTTCATTGGATTGCAAAATTTTCATTAAATTGTTTTGGAAAAAAATGAAAGAGTACAAACAACATAGATGGATGAATTATATTTTTTGTCTTCAACACTACTTGTGTAGTATTTGTCGAACCAATCGGATTATCTTGTTGAGTCTTGATGGTCACAGTTCTTTCCCATATTCTTCTTTCTTATTCTGCTCTCCATGAGTGTTTTTTAAGAGCATTTCATAAATTTCGATGAAAATTCCATTGAATTACTAGAGAAGAAGAAACAATTAACAAGTATAATTTCAAATTTCAAAGGAAAAACCAAAAATTCTAAGTTATAGTCTATTGGAAATAGACTACCCTGTGGAGACGCCATATGTTGACTCAAAAAAAAATCACCTACTATTCTAGCCTGCAAACCTACTATGGTGATAATGTGTTGGCAATTGGTATAAACCTTGAGTTTGACATAGCACATGATATAATTTTTCAAGATGTATGATTTGATTGGCATGTTATATATGGTTGTGTTATATACAAAGGTATGAGATCTAACCCATTCAACTTGGATTTATGCACTGATATGGTTGTCATAAGGAATATATTTGAGGTGATGCATTAAAGGTAATATTAATTTACAAAGTTATGAGTTTGACATAATGTATGGAAAAAGGCTATGAAAATTAACATGATATATGGTATATATGATTAAGGGTTATTTGAATTGTATGAAGTGTTGAGTTGGAAAGCATATGGTATTTGGTTTTGAATGGCAACGTGATGGTCTGGCCATGCATTGAATAACAAGGAGTGGGAATTTATTCCCACAGTCCTTTTACCACCTCATTTTGATTTTGGTTTTGGTCATTTCATTCGGATGTGTCTGTGGACAGAGCTCGAGCTCGACCTTGAAACCCTGCTCTTGGTAGTTGCAACAACCGTCTTGGCCCAACACTGGTATAAAAAATATCCTAGGTAAGGTATCTACTCGCCAGTCTGTTGAACATCTCTTACGTGTGTTTTGCAAAGTAATGAGTTAGAAATGGATCATTTTTCGACTGGTATTGAGTGTGTGTGGCTCCTCCTCCTTGATTTTCACTCTTGAATGGAAATATTTCAAGTTATGGTTTGAGGGTTTCTATTTGCAAAGGAAAATATATGTTTTGTTACTACCCTTTGTTGAATGAATTCTTCACTCGAACATATTTTCGTTTTTCATTTCCTAGATATTTATTTAAAAATGGATGGTGGGTTTTAAAAGAGAATGGGTGGTTGTTTGAACCCATAGTTGTTATATTTGTTTTTGGGTCAAGTTTCAATATGGGCCGAGTTTTGAACCTACTCCAATAATGGATAGTCGATTTTGATTGGGGTTGTTCACTGTAGCAAATATTATATAACCAACAAGGGTATTATTTGAATCCATTTTTGTGCTCAGTTCGTATTTCATTTCAAAATTGGGCTTGCAAGCATTTGTTTCAACACATATTTAAATATGGCATTGGGTTTTAACTCTGGCCATTTAATAAATTATGTTGCATGCAATGAAAAAAGAACCATATATGCTACAATTATATCTATGCTTGGACTCATAGCTCATGGTTATGGTATAGTTTTGGCTCGTTTTGTTTTGGGTTTGTGAAAATTTTATGCACAACCCGTGCTTGGCACTTCCTCTATTCTTCGATAAGGTCATGCACCCATAGTTCTGTTTATGGTTATGATAATACAACCTTTATTGTTTTTGGGTTATTCAAATATCTATTTTCCCTTGGATTAAAACCATTGATAATGTTGATGATATTTTAAAAGTTCACTATAGTTGTTGGTTCTCATACGTAATGTGTTCGAACCCTTGGGTAACCCGATAGAATAATAGTTGACTAGAAAGTAAAAAGTTATAGTCCAACATTCACCCAATTCGATATGCAGATATCAAGGCCATTCTATTTTGCTTATAATTCTAAATTCGATACAAGTCTTTGTAGTAGTTTCAAATGTTCATGATCTAGAGAGTTGGGTTTGCATTGCATAGAAAAATATTGGTTGAAAACATTGTTGATTGGGCATTTGAATATAAAAATGCAATGCATATGTGGCAAAAGGATTAAATTTATGATATATGGATAACAATTTATTTATTTTTCTTTAATATGAACATGACATTATCCTCACATCATGTATCACTTTCCAAAAATTATTCCTAAGTTTCCCAAAACATACCTCATTTAAATTTCATGGAATTACTCCCCCTGTTTATATAATTGGCTAAGATAAACATTTCAAAGTGGATTTACTAGTAGAAATGTTTATATGACGTTGATATTGGCTTTGGTCAAAAGGAGATATATGAGGAGTTTGTTTTGATTTGGAAGTATTGGGTGAATAAAAGAAATGTTTTAGGCATACAAGAATATTGTTGTGGAAAATTGTTTATGAGTATTGAAG
Source organism: Picea mariana (assembly GCA_032191745.1). NCBI lineage: Eukaryota > Viridiplantae > Streptophyta > Pinopsida > Pinales > Pinaceae > Picea > Picea mariana. Next base: position 78,151 of record JASDQU010736485.1, read on the forward strand.
TGAACAATATACAAGCTATTTAATTTACTCAGATGGAAACTGATGCAGGTAATGAATATAATTAATTGATTATTTATGGATTATGAACATGAAACTCTTCATGCATTCCTATCATCTTATAATATTTTTCGCAAATTATAAATCCCTTTTCATTATTTCACTATCATTTATTATTTAATTTTCATTCATTCCCTATGTTCAAAGAAATTAATGATCGTTCATATGAAGAAGTTTGGTAAATAATGTACAATTCAGATGTTTTGAACAACTAGTAAGAGCGGATTATCTATCAAATTATGGTTTTGCTTCCTTGTTTTCCTTCATTCCTTTTCATTATCCCTTTGCATGCTTGATTGCTTAGTCTTTTCAGAGCCATTACTAAATCATTTGAAAGAAAAATAGCATTATATGTTTGATAAATTTTGTCTTGTATATTTATTAATTGGAATATTGATGCATATAGATGAGTTTTTTCAGTCGCAACAGTAACTGCAATGAAAACAGAGAAAACAAAGGTCAAATATGAAGAGTGTTTAATGTTTTTAGGAAACAAGGAAGAAAGAAAAGAATGGGATTCTCAATACAATTTGGTGCCAAATTTGAAGAGTTCAATCAGTTGGCGCAAACCTGTTACTTGAACCTTGATGGACATCCAGCCCTGCCTCCACCTCAAGCACCTATTGCTCCTCCCCTACGACCTCACCTGAGTATTGTTGATTTTCCCGAGCCTCCTATGCAACTAGCCAATGATGCTTGGGAGAACATTCATCTGATTCCTCCTTCTAGAATAGTCCAATGTTCAGATGTCCCATTGCCAACACTGCCTCCTATGCACTCCATGATTCATGTTGCTTCTACTGCTTCTATGGCCTATTATGTCCAAGTTCCCAAAAATTATAAATTTTTACCCAGTGAACCTCATTTAGACAAAGGAAAATAACCTACAGATTCCCCAAGCTATGAATTGTCCAAAGCCTCATCAGTACAGTCAAAACAACCCCAAGTTCAGGATGAAAGTAATGAAAGAAAAATTACTTTCAACGACATGCACTCTAAAATTGAAAAAGTGGAAGAAAATAAGTTTGTTGATCCAAAAGTATTTAAGCACATGGATTCTCTTTTTTAGGGACCTAACCCCTCATATAGGGAGAATAATATATTTTCCTTGTAATAAAGGTCGATATTAATAAATAAGTCCTAGTTAATAATGTGAACAGGTCTAATGTAAGAAGACTTAATAGAAGCTTCCTCTTCTAGAAATATCTTCCTCTAGATTATTTTTTTGAAGATAGATTCAGTATAAATATGAGTAGAAGGCATGAGAAAGTTTTTTCTTGAGAATTAAGGTAATAGAGTGTTGCTCTGCTGGAGGTTTTTTTCCAATGGGAAAATTTCACAATTATATATTATATAATTTTTTTTCAAAACAGAAAGTTACATTCACTGACTGCGGAGAATATGTTGAAAAGTAAAATATGTCTTTCTCCTATAGCGGTCTATCGACCAGCAAAGGGGGAAATATCATATGGAGTAGAGTGGAAGAAGGAGTAAGCTACTAGTAAAACTGATGAGAGTGTTATCGAAGCAATAAATTTCAGATGTAATAAGAGATAAAACTGAGACCAGATGAAATAAACTCCCACTTTCAAAACAAGAAAGTCTTATGGGGTAGGGGGAAAACACTGATCTTAGAAAAGAGTTAAAAAGAGGGGATGTTCCTCATGACCATCAATCCAGAGGTTGTAGGATAGGATACCCTCTTTTTTTTGGAGTGTTTTCATTGAGAGTTGATCAACAGATTTGTTGTGTTCCCGGTAAATGTGTTTGAAGCTGAGGTTATTGAAAGTGTGTTGTAAATGACAAATTATGTCCTTCTAAGCTGTGAGAGAGATTGCTTGTAGATCTCCCTTGTTGCTCAACCATTCAATAAAATTTTTGGAATCCCCGAGAACCCGGAGGGCAACAATGTGAAGTCTAGAGGCCAAGAATAAAGTGGCCCAGGCACCCAAAAGTTCTGCCCTGGTATTGGTGCCCGGGCCACAATTGAAAGTCCATTTATAAAAAGAATTTGGTGATATTTTGATTAAACCTCCAGCTCCACTCTGACATCCATTTGATAGCACAACTCCATCAAACCAACCTGTTGGAATGTCATCTAAATCATGGCCCTTTTTATGTGATGCATTTTTATCTTTTTGGTGTGTGCTTCCTTCCAAGAGTTGAAGATGCCCAGAGCTTTGTATGCTGCAACACTTGTGGATGGAGACCCATTTTAAAAAACAGTTTTGTTCCTTTCCAACCATACAGTCCAACAAATAAGTGATGGAAGGTGTAAGAGATTGCATTCCCTAAGAGCCCAAGAGTCAAAACCATTCTATAGCTCGGTCCCATCCCAAGTAGAATGAAGTTTTATAGTCAAAGTAATTATCTCCCATACCTATCTAGTAAATAAGAATTTTATAAAAATGTGGTCTGCAAATTCAGAATCAGAGCGACAGAGATGGAAAAATTTGGCCCAGACCAAGCCTTTTTTTGGAGGATATCCCATTTATTAAGTTTGTAAGCAATCATCATCTAGGTAAAGTGTTTGATATTGGGTGGAATATGCCAGGACCAAATGTTCTTTCATCATCCTTTGACATCTGTATGAGGTTGTGAATTCATAATCGTTGCATATATATTCTGGATAGAAGGATTGCCTGATCGGTTGCCCCCCATCCATTGTATTTGATCTTCAGAATCAGATAAATGGATACCCGAAAGAGATAAGGCTATGCAAAAGTTATTCCATTCACGGGAAAGCTCGGGATTGAATCCAAGAGCTGCACTGGTAATCCATGTGTCTGGCAGGTAATCCGATTTAAAAGAGTCACGGATTTGGTATAAGTACCAATGATTTTTTAAATGGAGTTGAGTGATCAGCTATGGGGAAAGAGTAATTGTAACATCCAATACCATAATTCGATCACACCCAAGTGCCATTGAGTGCCCCGAGCCTGGGAGCCAACTAAGCCATTGAGTAAGCATATGCTTTGTTTTTTAGATGTTCCTCCAAAAGAAAGAAGTTGATCTAGTAGTAATATTTTCTGATAATAGCGAGCTATTAACTATGTGTCGGCAGAGATATTTGTCAAAGATAACAGTGTGCCAGATGCTAGGAGAATTTAGCACACGCCAGAGTGAATATACCGCAAGTGCTTGACTAAAATGGAATATATTTTGGATACCCCATCCTCCCTTTTGTTTTGGTTTGGTCAGTGTTTGTCAGTTGTAGAGATGTTGTCAAGAGTGGTCGGAACAACCCGACCAGAGGAAGTTGAAAATCAACTTGCAGAGTTTTTTGAGGACCATAGCAAGAATGGCAGCTAGTGCCATCCAATACATAGCCTGTCCTTCAAGGACATCTTTGATGAGGGTGTACCGACCTCCAAGAGAGAGACACCTGATGCACTAGTGGCTGGTCCTTTTTTCCACTTTGGCTCTGTTGGAGGTTACCCCCTCGAAGAGGCAAGTGAACATTACTTTCTATCAATAAAGGTATCATTTTTGGTATTGTGGTTCTCTACATTTTGTTGTTTCGTTGATATTTTTTGCAATATTTATGTTTTCTGATTATTATAATTTATGTGGTACCTAACAAGTGGTATCAGAGCACTTTCCTCTATGGAAACTGTGGGATTTTTTTCCAGGGTAGAGACGTGTACTGCCAGCATCTTTAAATCATAAAGATTTGTCTTTCAATGGGTAAAACTACAGTGGGGAAGACTACACACGGGAAATACAGATGGTTTCATGGAGTTGTATAGAAACCAATGTTTCACCTTGTTGGAAACCTATGTAACATATGTTGGTACCCTTTGAGTAGTACCACATCAGACAAAATCTGTACACGACCATCACTCCCATGTACTTTCAAGTATATCAAGAGCCCCCTAGGTCTCCTAAAACCATCCCTATATCAGTTGATTAACCACCTAATTGCTATAGTGACACCGAGAACAACACTTCAGAAGATACTCTCTAATACCTTGGTAATCGGGTAGTACGACTAAGGGTACGGTCGAGCCTCCTTAGTTGGTTCCCTGAGATATTTGGCCGAGTACTACTATTCGACCTCGCACATATATCAGAGAGATATAGCATAGGGAAAACCCTTGCTTATAGGAACCCTGTAAACCATAAGCTCTGGGGAAAGAAATAGAATAGAAAAGGAATAGACGAGAGTTATTTTCATGCAACCTTGCCTCCTACATTCTGGTTGTGAAATTCCTACATAATTTTTTCAGCTAACAATTTGGGTCATTCACCATTGCATTATTCTTCAGCCTGGAGTATAACTCTACAAAAGTATATATAAAAAGAAATATTATGGTGGTTCCACTACCACCCTTATTCAGGACATATCCCATTGGATTCCTCTCTTTAGTATAATCACAATGGTATCTAACATTTTTAATCCTTTTTTTTTTTTCATGGACCTGACCCCCCTCCCTGACAACCTTATTTGGGACCTATCCCATCAGATTTCCCTCTTCACCCTGATCACAATGATACCTATAATTTTTAAGACTTTTTTCCCATGGATCAATCCCCTTCCCAACACCCTTATTTCCCACTTACTCTAATGGATTCCTCTAGTTTCACTGATCGCAATGGTATATATCACTTAACTAATTTTTTTTTCCAAGCACCCACCCCTCATCCCAAAATGGGTCATACTCAACAGATGAAACCAATCATAAACTTAATTCTAACATTTCTTTCATTGATGCCAAAGTGGACTACATCCAGGAACAACTCAATGGTTGAATTGACAAAATCAATTCCACTCTCAAACAATTCATGGACAAATTCAAGGGTCCTTCCTCCTATGACCCACCCCTCCATGTTGAAGGTGTTGACTCTAACCAGCCTCCGCACTCTCATTCCACCTCCCTACATCGTGACCCCCATCTTCCTAGAGTTGAGGTGAACAAATTTGATGGCTTGGATCCAACAATCTATGTCACTCAGACGAAACACTATTTTTCCCTGCATGGCATTATTGATGAGTTGACCAAGCTTCGTTACGGTGTTCTCTATTTGGATTCAGAATGATGGAAATGGTGGCAATGGATTCGAAATGCACACCATGGGTATGTTGCTTGGACACTGTTTGTTGTTGATTTGTATGAATGCTTTGACACAGACACCTACCATTTAGGTCGTTTGACCAAGTTGAAATAGTCTAGCATAGTGGAAGACTTTATCGCTTCCTTTGAGCACCTGGATTTCTGAGTGGAGGGTATGGCATATGCCTTCTTCTGGGAATGCTTTATCAGTGGCCTCAAGGATGAAATCTAAGGCCAGGTCCTCATGGCTCACCTCTAAACTTGGTTGGAAGCAACTAAACATGTTAAGGAGGCACAACATGTCATCCTTTCCTAGAGTAGAAAACTCGCTTTTATTCCCCACCCTAAACCTCCCACTCTTCCCTCTCAGGCCACTACTCTCAATGTCCAAAAATTAACACGGGTGGAAATGCATAAATGCCAACTCAAGGGTCTTTGCTATAATTGTGATGAGAAATACTTTCCAGGGCACAAGTGTAAAGCACAAAAACTCTTTATGGCTATTTTGTAGGATGTTTCTGATGAAGATGTTGTGGTTTCACCTAAGGAATCACTAACCCAAGCAGATGATCTTACACTTCCCTCTAATCATCTTGCAGTTGAACCTCTGATTTCATTGAATGATCTCACTGGATTTTATGCTCCCCAAACCCTCAAGTTGATTGGCTACATTAAGCATCAGAAAGTCATCATCCTAGTTAACGGTGGAAGCACTCATAATTTCATTTATTGCCGCCTTTCCCAAGAGATCAATTGCTATATCCATGAAGTCAACAATTTTCAAATTACGATTTCCAATGGGGGTTCCATGAAATGCAGGGGGCGTTGTGAAAATGCATGCCTACAAATTGGTCGGTATCACTTGAAATCTCACATGTTTTCTATTGACATGGGTGGTTGAGACATTGTACTTGGTGTTGAATGGCTCCACACTCTAGTCCCCATCACCATGGATTTTAAGGATTTAACCATGCAATTCCAACATGAGGGCCAATAGTATAAATTATAAGGCATTACAACAAGCTCTCCAAAGATCATTAGTTCCCACTGCATGGAAAAGTTGCTCAAAAAAGGTCACTCCGGTATCATTGCTCAACTCCATTCCATTCAAGCAGTTGAGACACCCCTTGTTCACCCCAACCTACAATCTATCCTTTCCCAACACCAAATTGTTTTCCAAACTCCACAGGGCCTTCCCCCCTCCCACGTTCACCATGAACATTTCATTCCTCTAATCCCAGGCATTCTTACTCCCAATGTTCACCCTTATCGTCATCCCTTTTCTTAGAAAAATAAAATTGAGAAAATTTCCCAAGAATTGCTAGAAGTAGGTGTTATCCATCCCAAAACCATCCCCTATTCTTCCCCTACAGTCATGTTCCTCAAGAAGGAAGGCACTTGGCGCATGTGTCCCGATTTTTGTGCCCTCAACAAACTTACCATCAAGGATATATTTCCCATTCCTATCATAGATGACCTTCTAGATGAACTCAATGGAGCTCAATACTTTACTAAACTTGACCTACATCTTGGCTACCACTAGATACGTATCAAAAAGGAAGACATTCCCAAAACTACATTTCACACTCATGAGGGTCATTATGAGTTCTCGATCATTCCTTTTGGTCTCTATAATGCCCCATCCACTTTTCAAATCCTCATGAATAATATCTTTCGTCTTTTCCTCCATCACTTTGTTGGATTTCTATGGATTCCATTGTTGGCTTACCTAAATCAAGCAATAAGTCAATCATCATGGTGGTTGTGAATCGTCTTTCCAAATATGCTCATTTATGTGCTCTTCAACACTTGTTCATAGCCTCCACAATGGCTCAAGTTGTTATGGATAATATCTTTAAACTCCATGGCATGCCTCATTCTATTGTTTCTAACCGTGATCCAAATTTTACCAGCAATTTATGGCAAGAATTATTCAAGCTCCAAGGAACCCAATTGCATCTCAACACCACCTATCATCCCCAGATTAATGGCCAAACTAAAGAAATCAACAAGTGTTTGGAAACACATTTGAGGTGTTTTGTGTCAGATAGAAAAATTCAATGGGTTTAGTGGTTACCCCTCATTGAATGGTGGTACAACACCTCTTACCATACTACCACTTGCATGGCTCCCTTTGAAGTATTTTATGCACAAACTCCACCATCATTTATCCCATACATGTCAGGTGTCTCTAAGGTTCATGATATTGACCGCAATCTGAAATTTTGCACGAACATTCTCCGTACTCTCAAAGAAAAATTGGTCATGGCTTAGAACTGCATGAAGCAACATGTAGATCAGGGTCATTCTGAATGTCAATTTGTTGAAGGGGACCAGGTGTTTCTCCATCTTCACCCATACAAGAAAACTTCACTCAAAGCCCCACATTGTCTGAAACTCACCCCCAAAATGTATGGTCCTTGTACTATTCTCAAACAAGTGGGGTCACTGACCTACCAGTTAGCCTTTCCTAGTCACTCTAATCTACATCCTATTTTTCATGTCTCCTGCCTGAAGAAAGTGATTTACACTAAATGCCATACCTAGACTAGTCTACCAGAGTTGGATGGAGAAGGTTTCATTTGGTTGCAACCACAAGCAACATTGGACCAACGTGAGCATCGTCTCCATCGATGCACCATCAAGAAAGTTTTAGTTTAATGGAAGGATACTCCACTAGAAGATGCCACCTAGAATCAAACTACTATTATGTAGCAATTTCCTCATTTCAAGCCTTGAGGACAAGGCTCTTTTTCAAGGGGGTGGGAATTTTAGGGAACTAACCTCACTAACCCCTCACATAAGTAGAATAATATATTTCTTTGTTTTTATGGAGTGTTGCATGAATTTCAGTTGTAAAGCGTTGTGGGATCGTCATAACTGCCCTTTTGATTCACTACAGCCAGACGATCTTAGATGGAAGGTCCATGTAATAAAGGTCGATATTAATAAATAAGGCCTAGTTAATAATGTGAACATGTCTAATGTAAGAAGAATTAATAGAAGCTTTCGCTTCTAGAAATATCTTCCTCTATATTGTTCTTTTGAAGATAGATTTAGTATAAATAGGAGTAGAAGGCATGATAAAGATTTGTCTTGAGAATTATTGTAATAGAGTGTTTCTTTGTTGGAGGTTGCTACCTCGAAGAGGCAAGTGAACGTTGTTTTCTATCAATAAATGTATCATTTTTGGTATTATGGTTCTCTACATTTTGTTGTTCCGCTGGTATTTTCTGCTGTATTTTTGTTTTCTACTTATTATAATAGATGTGGTACCTAACACTCTTTCAGAGGGAAGTAGACAAAGGGAGACAACTTCAAACGAAAAATATTATTTTTTATTTATTTAAGTTTATATGATGACATTTTCACTTTGACATTTGATGCATATTTTTTGGACAACACAAACATGCTATTATTTTGAAAAACATTTAATATCACGCCATTATGATATTTTTGGGAGATACAAGTGTTTGATGATGTGGGATTTTCATATTGGTTGTTTTTTGATATATTTTCTGATGTTGATATATACATGATATTTGATTAAATTTTGGAGTTACAAGGGAAATGTTGAAAATAAATGAATAAAATACTTAGGGGGACACCACTTCTTAATTATTACTTATTATTTTCCCTTATTATAAAATAATGTTGTCCTCTCCTAACTAAAGTTATTTAACTTTATAACAAAAAGAAGTTAAACCAATCAAACTACTTTTTGAAGACATAAGAGGAGAAAAGGGACAAATGGAGACATGAGAAAATAGAGAGAGAAATTTTTTATAAGGGTTATTCTAAAGGTGGAAAAGAAAGGACCGAGAATAATTGATTATTAAAATGCTTCAAAGGTCATTCATTCATCTTAAAAGTATATTTATTCTTAATTAGAAGTTCTAAACTTAATTTCAGTGTTGATTAATGTTAGTTTGGTCGAGTCAAGACTATGATGCACTTGTAGCTTCGATTGATCTAGTTCAATTTGCAGTTCTATTCTTTTTTATTTGAGACATCAGTTGTCTATGTATGAGTCAAATTACAACTTAGAATTCTAAGTCTAATTATGTTCCAAACCCTCGCAAGGGTTTGTAAAGAGAAACTTGGTTGTAACTCATAATGATATCAATAAAATCATATGTTTATTTCTTCTCATTTATGAGACTTGTTGTGCATTGAATTTCCATATTTATGTTATTTTGCATTTACTTATTCAACTGTTTTATAAATTTCATTTGCAGGAACTTTTTTTTTTTAATTATTTCACATAAAAGCATACATATTTTATAATAGCAACATATACAAGAACTTATTTCTTGAGGTCTGATTGAGATTTTTGACAGGATATAAGCCCAGGGTGATAATCCCTCCTATCTCACCTAACCTAGTGAGATTCAAAAATGTTTGAGTGGGGATTTTGTTATTCCTCCCATCAACATCTACCTGAGTTGTTCCAGACCCTACAACACTAAGAGATATATCATCACCAACAAATATTTTCTTGGTGTTACATTCATTAAGAGAAGAAAATATGTCTTTATCCTTAGCCATATGATAAGATGCTCCAGAATCAATAATCCATTCATCAGAAGAAGAAGTAGAAGTTGCATTGAAGGAGAAACTAGAAGCAGAGAGTGCATGTCCATAAGAAGAAGAAGAATCAATATTGATGTTCTGCTTCTTCATCACTGCTTCCAAAGCTTCCATATTCTTAAAACTTTTGGACTCCACATAACCATCTTTCCCACAAAAATCATAATGTATGTCAGTCTTATTATTTGTATATGTTTCTCCTTTGTCACCATTACGAGCAGAAGTTGGAGGAGAGGGTTTGGGACCCTTTTTGCTTTTTGTTGTGGTGGCGATGTTGCTTCTTTATATTCTTGGGTTTATCTTTATGTTAGGCCACTAAGGCTTTGTTGGAGATACCTGCAATGTTGATCACTCCAAGTTGCATAAGTTTATCTTGCTCTCTAATCAAAGCATCACAAAAATACTAAAGAGTGGGATCTTTATAGGAACTCACTAGAGCATCTCTAGTGGCATAAAAGGTAGATACAAAGACAAAA
>JASDQU010736485.1:88377-115829 GCA_032191745.1 Picea mariana
GCCTACAAATTGGTCGGTATCACTTGAAATCTCACATGTTTTCTATTGACATGGGTGGTTGAGACATTGTACTTGGTGTTGAATGGCTCCACACTCTAGGCCCCATCACCATGGATTTTAAGGATTTAACCATGCAATTCCAACATGAGGGCCAATAGTATAAATTATAAGGCATTACAACAGGCTCTCCAAAGATCATCAGTTCCCACTGCATGGAAAAGTTACTCAAAAAAGGTCACTTCGATATCATTGCTCAACTCCATTCCATTCAAGTAGTTGAGACACCCCTTGTTCACCCCAACCTACAATCTATCCTTTCCCAACACCAAGTTGTTTTCCAAACTCCACGGGGTCTTCCCCCCTCCCGCGTTCACCATGAAAATTTCATTCCTCTAATCCCGGGCATTCTTCCTCCCAATGTTCACCCTTATCGTCATCCCTTTTCTTAGAAAAATAAAATTGAGAAAATTTCCCAAGAATTGCTAGAAGTAGGTGTTATCCATCCCAAAACCATCCCCTATTCTTCTCCTATAGTCATGTTCCTCAAGAAAGAAGGCACTTGGCGCATGTGTCCCGATTTTTGTGCCCTCAACAAACTTACCATCAAGGATATATTTCCCATTCCTATCATAGATGACCTTCTAGATGAACTCAGTGGAGCTCAATACTTTACTAAACTTGACCTACGTCTTGGCTACCACTAGATACGTATCAAAAAGGAAGACATTCCCAAAAGTACATTTCACACTCATGAGGGTCATTATGAGTTCTCGATCATTCCTTTTGGTCTCTATAATGCCCCATCCACTTTTCAAATCCTCATGAATAATATCTTTCGTCTTTTCCTCCATCACTTTGTTGGATTTCTATGGATTCCATTGTTGGCTTACCTAAATCAAGAAATAAGTCAATCATCATGGTGGTTGTGAATCTTCTTTCCAAATATGCTCATTTATGTGCTCTTCAACACCTGTTCATAGCCTCCACAATGGCTCAAGTTGTTATGGATAATATCTTTAAACTCCATGACATGCCTCATTCTATTGTTTCTAACCGTGATCCAAATTTTACCAGTAATTTATGGCAAGAATTATTCAAGCTCCAAGGAACCCAATTACATCTCAACACCACCTATCATCCCCAGATTGATGGCCAAACTAAAGCAATCAACAAGTGTTTGGAAACATATTTGAGGTGTTTTGTGTCAGATAGAAAAATTCAATGGGTTTAGTGGTTACCCCTCATTGAATGGTGGTACAACACCTCTTACCATACTACCACTTGCATGGCTCCCTTTGAAGTATTTTATGCACAAACGCCACCATAATTTATCCCATACATGCCAGGTGTCTCCAAGGTTCATGATATTGACCACAATCTGAAATTTTGCACGAACATTCTCCGTACTCTCAAAGAAAAATTGGTCATGGCTTAGAACTGCATGAAGCAACATGTAGATTAGGGTCATTCTGAATGTCAATTTGTTGAAGGGGACCAGGTGTTTCTCCATCTTCACCCATACAAGGAAACTTCACTCAAAGCCCCACATTGTCTGAAACTCACCCCCAAAATGTATGGTCCTTATACTATTCTCAAACAAGTGGGGTCACTGACCTACCAGTTAGCCTTGCCTAGTCACTCTAAGCTACATCCTATTTTTCATGTATCCTGCTTGAAGAAAGTGATTGGCACTAAATTCCATACCTAGACCAGTCTACCAGAGTTGGATGGAGAAGGTTTCATTTGGTTGCAACCACAGGCAACATTGGACCAACGCGAGCATCGTCTCCATCAATGCACCATCAAGAAAGTTTTAGTTTAATGGAAGGATACTCCACTAGAAGATGCCACCTAGAATCAAACTACTATTATGTAGCAATTTCCTCATTTCAAGCCTTGAGGAAGAGGCTCTTTTTCAAGGGGGTGGGAATTTTAGGGAACTAACCTCACTAACCCCTCACATAAGTAGAATAATATATTTCTTTGTTTTTATGGAGTGTTGCATGAATTTCAGTTGTAAAGCGTTGTGGGATCGTCATAACTGCCCTTTTGATTCACTACAGCCAGACGATCTTGGATGGAAGGTCCATGTAATAAAGGTCAATATTAATAAATAAGGCCTAGTTAATAATGTGAACATGTCTAATGTAAGAAGAATTAATAGAAGCTTCCGCTTCTAGAAATATCTTCCTCTATATTGTTCTTTTGAAGATAGATTTAGTATAAATAGGAGTAGAAGGCATGAGAAAGATTTGACTTGAGAATTATTGTAATAGAGTGTTTCTTTGTTGGAGGTTTCTACCTCGAAGAGGCAAGTGAACGTTGTTTTCTATCAATAAAGGTATCATTTTTGGTATTGTGATTCTCTACATTTTGTTGTTCCGCTGGTATTTTCTGTTGTATTTTTGTTTTCTACTTATTATAATAGATGTGGTACCTAACACTCTTTCAGAGGGAAGTAGACAAAGGGAGACAACTTCAAACAAAAAATATTATTTTTTATTTATTTAAGTTTATATGATGACATTTTCACTTTGACATTTGATGCATATTTTTTGGACAACACACACATGCTATTATTTTGAAAAACATTTAATATCACACCATTATGATATTTTTGGGAGATACAAGTGTTTGATGATGTGGGATTTTCATATTGGTTGTTTTTGATATATTTTCTGATGTTGATATATGCATGATATTTGATTAAATTTTGGAGTTACAAGGGAAATGTTGAAAATAAATGAATAAAATACTTAGGGGGACACCACTTATTAATTATTACTTATTATTTTCCCTTGTTATAAAATAAAGTTGTCCTCTCCTAACTAAAGTTATTTAACTTTATAACAAAAAGAAGTTAAACCACTCAAACTACTTTTTGAAGACATAAGAGGAGAAAAGGGACAAATGGAGACATGAGAAAATAGAGAGAGATATTTTTTATAAGGGTTATTCTAAAGGTGGCAAAGAAAGGACCGGGAATAATTGATTATTGACATGCTTCAAAGGTCATTCATTCATCTTAAAAGTCTATTTATTCTTAATTAGAAGTTCTAAATTTAATTTCAGTGTTGATTAATGTTAGTTTTGTCGAGTCAAGACTATGATGCACTTGTAGCTTGGATTGATCTAGTTCAATTTGCAATTCTAGTCTTTTTTATTTGAGACACCAGTTGTCTATGTATGAGTCAAATTACAACTTAGAATTATAAGTCTAATTATGTTCCAAACCCTTGCAAGGGTTTGTAAAGAGAAACTTGGTTGTAACTCATAATGATATCAATAAAATCATATGTTTATTTCTTCTCATTTATGAGACTTGTTGTGCATTGAATTTCCATATTTATGTTATTTTGCATTTACTTATTCAACTATTTTATAAATTTCATTTGTAGGCACTTTTTTTTTTTAATTATTTCACATAAAAGCATACATATTTTATAATAGCAACATATACAAGAACTTATTTCTTGAGGTCTGATTGAGATTTTTGACAAGATATAAGCCCAGGGTGATAATCCCTCCTATCTCACCTAACCTAGTGAGATTCAAAAATGTTTGAGTGGGGATTTTGTTATTCCTCCCATCAACATCTACCTAAGTTGTTCCAAACCCTACAACACTAAGAGATATATCATCACCAACAAATATTTTCTTGGTGTTACATTCATTAAGAGAAGAAAATATGGCTTTATTCTTAGCCATATGATAAGATGCTCCAGAATCAATAATCCATTCATCAGAAGAAGAAGTAGAAGTTGCATTGAAGGAGAAACTAGAAGCAGAAAGTGCATGTCCATAAGAAGAAGAATCAATATTGATGTTCTGCTTCTTCATCACTGCTTCCAAAGCTTCCATATTCTTAAAACATTTGGACTCCACATAACCATCTTTCCCACAAAAGTCATAATGTATGTCAGTCTTTTTATTTGTATATGTTTCTCCTTTGTCACCATTAGGAGCAGAAGTTGGAGGAGAGGGTTTGGGACCCTTTTTGCTTCTTGTTGTGGCGGCGATGTTGCTTCTTTATATTCTTGGGTTTATGTTTATGTTAGGCCACTAAGGCTTTGTTGGAGATACCTGCAATGTTGATCACTCCAAGTTGCATAAGTTTATCTTGCTCTCTAATCAAAGCATCACAAAAATACTAAAGAGTGGGATCTTTATAGGAACTCACTAGAGCATCTCTAGTGGCATAAAAGGTAGATACAAAGACAAAATATGCACAACCAATCTTAGAAAGAATAATATAGATGCATTGGTGTTCCTTCAAATCTATTTTGCAGTCTATACCTAAAAGTATAGGTGTTTTGAACTTAGATAAATGATATTCAATGCAAGAAAAATAATTAGGAATTAGTCATTAACTAATTTTCTATCTGGTGGGATTGAATAATATTAAGTTTACCTAACACAACTTCAAGATTAGTCCAAGCTTCATCGGAAGAATCAATTCCTTGAAGGTGAAACCTTAAATCATGAGAGATGGACATTATAATTATTCCACGTGATTCGTCACTCGTATTATCCCATTTGACTTTATTTTCATCATCAATGGGTTCTAGTTCTTTTCCCAAGGTAACTCGGTACAATCCTTTACTTATTAATACATCTTCCATATGGTATTTCCATGAGTAGTAGTTGGTATTGATAAGCAAAAGATCATTGGGAGATATCATATTAAAATATGTAAAAAAGTATGAAACCGATGGTCTAGATGGAAAGATCTCGAAAAAAATAGACTATTTAAAAACAAAATGGACTTCAAATGTGAAAGTTATGTCCTTCTGAAAAAAAAAAAAAAAATGGTAGCCAAAGAGCCATGCGGCAAGTAGAAATCGGTCCACATGGTGATACCCCCTCTCTGTAATAACCTCACTTTTACAAATAAGTTGATTATGAAGTGACCCACTTTTATAGAATAATCGGGGATCACTTTTACAATGAAGTTACTTTATAAATGAAAGTTGCATGCAAAATAAATAACTTAAAATAAAATATTAAAGCTACTTATAGTGATTCACTTTTATAATTTAAGTGAAAGACACTTTACAATGGATACATGAACTTTTTCAAAAAAAAGTAACAAAAAAGAAACTTGAACTCAAGACCTCTTACTTAATAAAACAATTTTTGACCAAGTGAGCTAGTGCAAAACACATTATATTCTTAAGAAGGAGGATTGGGGATGTTGTTGTTGTTGTTGAAGCGACCTCAGAAAGCGTGCTCATAAAAAAATATTTTCACACAAGAAATATTTTTCTCTTATCGATGACAACAAGGGTTAGATCTCGGTTAGCTTACCCAGAAAATGCAAGTTTTCCCTTTGTTTCTGATTTACTGAAATCACACAGAACGCATGACAAAGAGCATACGCAGACAGGAAAACACTTTCTGATATGTTTATGATTTTCCAAGGTCACACAAAGCACATGGAAAAGAGCATACGCATATCAAAAAGAGCACCAACCCAGAAATAAAAATAGAAAACCGAAATAAAACTAAAATATTATCTCTGTAAAAATTTAAAAGGGCGTATTCAAGATTTATACCTCCATATTTGACTGAAATGGCCATATCTTGGGAAAAAAAAAACCTTTTTGAGTGAAACAAAATGTGTTCCTAACTAAAAAGAGCACTCTGGATGCAATGGAAAAGTGTTATTTTCCCATAAATGTACGAAAATGGAAGAAACCACAGATTCAACAACATAGTCTCACGATCTCGATCTACAAGGAGAGTGTGTCTTCAAATGCACTCTGATACCATGTTCATAAACACATGTACTCCAACAGAGGACAAACACCTTCAGTAACCACTCAAAAAAACAAAAAAAATATCGATACATCGATGTTTTTACGTAGTAAAACCCCTATGGGGAAACATCCACAACCCCAACCAATGTGACCACTTGAAGCAATTTATTAATGCAAAAGAAAATATTACAGAGAGATTTACAAGATAGTTTCTCACAATCGATCATCAACAAATGACCCTCCATGCTCTTTTAATAAAGTTTATGGACCAATCGGGTGTTAAGCCACATATCAATGTAGTCATTAAGATCGAGGAGAATATGAGTTGTCAGATCACTCTATGTTGAGAACATATCATGATCGTTAGTGTTGGGCATTTTGATCTATGCTTGTGTGCATCCTTGTTAATGTTGAGGAGTTTAAACCTAGGGTTCATCCAGAGTTGTCCAACAAAAACCCTAGAGCACTAACATATCAATCCTCGGCCAAGGATGAGGAAGGTCTCACCCGATATGCAGACAAGATCACAGAGACCATAAGGTCTCTTGACAAGGATGAAGGATAAACACATGAAAAGTCATGAAGATTGGCATCCATACAACTGATATCTGATAGATTATTAGGACTAAACATTAAAACAATACACACACATATTCAACTCATACATAATAGACACATAATGGATCAAAACAGTCACATCTTTATTACTAGAGCCATTTCAACACAATAGAGATATAAATTGCATGGGACAGATACATATGACAACCATAGAACTTCATGTCTTCTTTATATAAATCCTCAGAGTTACAACATACTACGCAATGTGCCTTTGCTCAACACTCAGACATATAATAACAAAAATATATATTCAAAGTATTACAACATTACAACAGGCTCAAAGCGAGCTCGATACTGAAGAATTAATGAAAATGTTTTCCTCAATACTAACTAGTCTAACCAGCTAGCCATGTTTATAATATTAGTGCTTCCTTTTATAGCTTTCCCTATTGGGGAGCATTGTCTCTTTTTTCTATGCTCCACTTGTTTTCCTAAAAAAACTCCCTCGCACACTTATGGTGTCTGCCAACGCTCCACGTAAACTTTATGTATCAATGGAAATCTTAACATCCTGTCCAACTTGTCCTCTAGTCATCCAACATCCTCATATGTTGTTGGCAGTAATCATTGAGGGAAATTTCTTGATTATGGCAAGAATCTTCTTGATTTCTACTACAAGTGATAAAAACTCAGACCGACGCGCACTTGGTAGAATGTAAGCTTGGTGTGCAACTGACAAAACTTAATCTGGCACACACTCTATGTTATTCCTCGCACATTTCCTTAGGCATGCACAAAACTATGGAATGAGCATGCACAACTTCATTTATGTGTGTGCGCAAAAATTAACCCAAAACTTTGGGTGCCAACAAGTCCTCCCCACTATTATTTGGCTCATCCTCGAGCCAACTTTTGTAAGTTATGAAGGCAGACAGTTGGATTAAGAGAAAATCATCATTTGGAAAAACAAGTTGTGCTCACGACCGTGCTTGAGTAAGAGAAAATCATCAATGCAAGTTGTACTTGCAACTCAACTCAGGTCGGCGAATGAATTACGTAGGTCGCATGGTGAAGGATGGAGTTGGAGTGCATGTGGCCAGATGCTCCCTTTGGAACCTTTGTTGGTGTCTATGGAGGAGAATAAGGGATATGTTTAAGTCCCACCAACAAACACCCAACACTAGAGAGAATTGAGGCTCTAGTAAGAGAGATTATCATTCTCTGCTTGTGGTTTTATTTTGGGATGGCCAAGCCAAGCTAGTAGTCATGGTCATTCCACTGGAGGAGGGATGTGGAACTATGGCAAGATGTGTGAGGAGGGGGACCGACAATGGGATTGTACATAAAGTCCTTCCCCAGGTTCGCTGCTAAAGGAGGTGGATCTCTGATGAAAGAGGAGTCCCCTCCATATCAACAAAGGGGATGATGCATGGAAATCGTTGGACATAGGGGCCCTCCCTATCAACAAAGGGAATGGTGCATGTCGACTCTTAACAATGAGGAAGCCGAGAATTAAATAGAGTAGAGGTTCTACCTAACAATTGTTGATATAGCGTTAAGAGGCAGAAGAATTGTAGTGTGGGTACTGAAGGGGGTTGGTCAGGCAGGGAAGAACCTGTCCCGGGATGTCTGTGAAACTGGGCCATGATACGAGAGATGAATGAGTGGAACATGAACTCATAGTAATGGATTAGGGGAAGTAGAAACTATGGGTGACAAGCAACAAAAAGTGGGAACAAGATGTGGATAATTTATCCAAAAATTTCACAGGAGGTGAGGTATTTATATCGTGGAGGCGAGGGGGGGCACAGGGAAGGGGGATAGCTAGACGAGGTCATATTGAATATTTAGAATATGGTAGCGGAGTGTGGTAGCTGAAGAGATCCCAATTCTTATTCATCATCCTCGAGATATGCCTTGCTGAATGAGGTGACATAACATACTCCATACCCATATCTTGGAGAATTTGTTGGAAGTAGATTGCCTTTCCCTTTCGATGAGATGATCCTCTAGGAAACCCTTCTGAGACTCACATGAAATGGCCATTAGAGCCCAGACTTTGTACTTGTGTTATAGGGTCAACCATACTTACATATTCTAGGGATGCGAGAAGATTATCCATAGATCCTGTCTGCTTATGTGAATGAAGTTGGATGATGGTTGGTTAGTAGGATCAGAATTTCGAAATTCCCACTAAGTGATGAAATTGATGGTTGCATTGAATGTGGAATTGGGTCAATCATCCTCCTGTTAGTGGAATGTCTAATTATCTATTACCGATGATTCCTAGAAATTCTTGTCATATTGATAAATATGATCGGATGACCTCTGCAAAAATATGTTGTCGCCAATAGCTCATACTTAGTAACAATAGTGTGGACATTGTTGCACATATGTGAGTCTTATATGGCACGGGTGTTGTGGATGTTTTCTATGCATCTAGGCTTGATTTTCATTTTTAGGTTATTTTATTGTAGCAGCCCTTAGTGGGTCGCAACATGGCCCCATACTTATTCCTTTGATCAATTTCCGCCCTGGGGGCTCAACATCAAGCCCTTCCAGTTCTTGCAGTATCCATTGATGAAGGAGCTCATCAACACTTGTATCTATCTCATCCAGTTGCTCCATGGGGTTGGGGGAAAATCATGGGCTTTCTTTGAATGATTCTTAAAGGTTTATGAATTGGGCAGTTGTTTCTAGAATCGGTGCAGGTGGTTTCCATGTTAGTTCAACAAAAAAATTTGTGATTGGTGGTATAGGGGTGGGTGTGGGTGAGCACGTCATAGCTTTAAATATTTACGTTGTGCCCCATGCCATTTCTTGGCTAACCACTCTCTTGTGAAAAGATATGTGATGTGAGTTACAATTTCCCTAATTTTGAATCGTTCACACATATATGCTTCCATGATTACCCATTCTTGAAAAGGTTGGTGGTGTGCAACCCACCACCATGTAGGAATTCCTATAACCAATATACCAAGCACACAAGGCCTCTAATACTCAGGAATGTGTTGTATCCACGCAATCAATGTGTCCATTGGCTCTGACCCATCCTACTGATAGGAGCCAAATTCTTCTACGCGCGCTTCTGCGGAGATATGCGTGCACCTCCTTGTTGATACTTTGTATAGCTTGGTTTTCCACCTCTCCATGAAATCCTTAGAATCAGTGTCATACGAATTGGCACTTCTCTAGCTTAACTCTTCATCTGCGGTGGGGTTGATGTAGTCCTCCCTACACCCTGTGATCTTATAAGTATTTTTAATGACGTAGCTCCACGTATCCTCATCCATGTGCTCATTATAACTATCTCCCTGATATGGATCCAATGGTGCACCCACGCACATGGTGTCTATTTCAAAGGAGATCTGCCACTTCTTCAAGTTTAACACTACATTATTGTCAAAGGCCCAGTCAATACCGAGTAATGCAGGATATGGATCAGATTCAGCCATAATCTCAATGACCTCAAAGTCGACATTTCTTTTCATTCCTTCTATGTTGACATCTACTTGCTCTAGACGACCTATTGGGTAGATATTGTATCGATTGGCCAATAGGAGTTGAATAGGTGACTAGAAAAAATTAGGCTTACCCATAAATTCCCAAGATTTATTCAGAAAAATGTTCACGTTGGATCCCAGATCCAACATGACTCCATCCATGTCATAGCCACCAAGCTCTATTGTCATCTTAAATTCTTGGTCAGTGCACTTTTGCTTGTTGACCTGACATACATCCCTTTCTGGAAGCAGAGAGGATATGGTAGCCTCCACTCCTTATTATTTCATGAAAGTAGCTAACATCTGAATTAACTTGCAACTTCTGGATCATTCAGTAGGCAAAGACAATAGCGAAAGAAAGAACTTACTTGGTCTTTAGATTCTTCCTTGCGACCCAGTTCATGTAAGACTTCTACGTGCACTGCGCATTGCAACTCCTCCTAGCGTTGTTATTTGTATGAATTTTTCTCAGGGTGTCATAGCTCAGTCCATCTAAGATATTCCTCTATCAATCTGTGCATCATGCGATGTAATTCCTCACACATGCAAGCTTCATCCAACGACCTCTACGTCACCCGTTGCACCTCTTTGCGGATTTGAGCCTCCTCTAGTGACCTTTGTTTCACCCTCTGCACTTCTTCCCAGATTTGGGCCTCTTCAATCGACTTATGATTCACGCGTTGCAGCTCCTCGCGCTCTCTTTTTTCTTCCAATGCTCTATGTGTGTCACGTAGAAACTGCTTCTTTTGAGCATCATCAAACTTTGGAGGAGGCTGAGATGCCCTCCTTATCCCTTAGTCTATCTTTTGACCTGATTCTTCACCATGATCAAAGTCTACTCTTGTTTTCTCCCCTCCGTGGGTTACTACTCGGACGTCAACCTCCTTTTTCTTCTTATTGTTCTTGCATGACTCAAAATGCACCATGTTACAGTTGGTCTTCTTGTCCTCCCACTTCTTTAGTAAGTCGGGACAATCTTCGGTGACATGCTTAGGGATATAGCAATATGCACAGAACACGTGTGGATTAGTACAAAATCATGATACATGGCCAATGTCACCGAAGTTAAAACATGTGGGGGGTTTACCTCCCCCTCCGCCATATTCACGGCCACGACTATGGCCATATCCACCTTGGGGACCTCCTTGGTATCTGCCTCTTTCCACGCCACCGCACTCACCATCTTTTTTGCTCCTCTTGTACCTGGAATACATCATGAGTATTCTCTTGCATTAATAGGAATGAGCGACAGTTATGGACATCATGGCCGATGGATTTACAGAACTCGCAGAATGGAGTGTGAGTCATCATCTGATATTTCTGCAAGGTGGGACAGCGGGGTGGCACATGGCCCCATTGTCTACATATCTAACACCATTCTAACTATCTAGATGGAAATGGACTTGGTGCATCTATCACCACATAATTTGGAAGAACATGGCACTCATATCGGCGATGTCCCTCATAGCGACATGTGGTACACCATACATGCTTAGGAACGACTTTAGTCTTTGCCATATCTTACAGTTTCATTGTTAGTTTGGCCAGTTGCAACTGAACCTAGGCCAACCCAACCGATGTATCTTTGCCTCCAGGTGTAGCTTCCAAGCACATCGCGATTTCGACTACCTCTACCTGAGTCGTCACCTTTTGTTGGGTGAGCGAGACTCGGATATGGGGGAGTAACCCCACAATGAGACATTCTCGGTGATGTACGTCCTAGATTTAGAACGTCATCCTATCCAAAAATATTTTAAACCATTGTAATAGTCCCAAAAGATTTCTCCTTCCTTCTATTTGATCTCCTTTATTTCTGTAATGCATTGGGATTTTGATTGAGGCTTTTGAAGCTCCCTAAGTAGATCTTACTCAATCTCGGCCAGGGACCTTTCCTGTCCCGCTAATGTAGTAACCTTATACTTCATGTACCATGTCAAGGCTCTGTCCCTAAACGTGGTCTCTTCTTGCACGATTTTAGTTGCTTCGTCTGTATTTATATTTATAGAATAGATTTCTTCACAGGTAAATTGATGTTACTTTGCATCATCCTTACTTGTTTCGTGGAACATGGGTAGTCTCAGTGTAATATTTGATTCACCATATTCAAAATTGAGCTAGTTCTGCTTCTTTGACTACTAGAGGCTTGACTTTTCCACACCACTATTTCTTGGGGTAAAGTATTGTTGACTTCACCTTTTTCTTCACTCATCTCTTCACTTCTCTTTCTTCCACTCCAATCTCTTCACTATTTGTTGTGTTTTCTTCTTGATTAAAAATTTGCAAGGGGGGTGGTACAAAGGGGGGGTAAGTCCATCTTCTTCTAAAACTTCTCGCGAGGTGACCGAGAGAGTTATCTACTTGCAGCCGCATAAGACCATGTACTATTATCAATTCGTATCCCCCACCACTAGGGGAGCCTCCATCTTCCTCTTATTTTGGCGCACCAACACTTTGCACCCTACCTTCCGGTCCTAACTGTGCACCACAAATGTGCGCTCTGTCTCCTGTGCCAACCTACAAACTACAAATTCGTGCTTTGTCTCTCGATACGATCTGTGCACTACCAATTTTCATGCAATTTCCATCTCCAAACAACACACTACTACTGCACAGGCCATCCTCTCTTCTTATCAGCACACTACTGCTATGTGCTTCATCTTCTTCTAAGGTTCTGGCACCCTGCAACAGCCAGGGGGTCCAGAATTCATCACTTAGGTCCGTACTAGTATCACTACTGTACACCATCTCCTCTATGCCACACCTCTTTGAGGTCCTATCCTCGTCTGTGCTCCACTTTGACACAACATACTCTCTCGCACTACCACCTGGTGCAGTTTCTTTTCTCTTCATCTTGGACCCGACCCTTAGCTAGTTCTTTTCCCCCTCTCTCTTCTGTTCTTCATCTTATCTCAACTTGTCTTGCGTACCTCTCGACTCTTTTTCTCCTCGGCTCTTCTGGGTCCATTCCATACCTCACTTCAACTTGCTAATTTCTAGATCCTCCTCAATGGACCCATTCTCTCTCTTTTCTAATTATCCCCTATATTTTCAAACCCGCCCCTCCCCCCCATGCTAAGGGATTTTAATCGTCCATTCGATCGGGCTCCATGCGCATTAGCCCTTTCTCAATGACCAACATTTTTATCGAAAGTGGAATTTATTCTAGCATTCTCCTTCTCGATCGTTCTGTGAACTTTCTTTCATCCTCGTTGAATGATTCAGTGTATTCCATGATGCATTCAACAATGTATCCTTCTTTTACTCGAGAAAATCAGAATTCAATATCCCAAGTCCACTTGTTATCCATCACTTTCAGTTCTTCAATATTGGCTTGATCTCAAGCCACATTCTCCAACAAACACACCAAAGAATTGGTAGCATCTTTCCTTTTTAGTCATCCATGCAATAGACAAGGAAATTCAACAAAGAAAAGTTCATTTATATCCAAGTAAAGATACATGTATTTCCATTGTTTTGCATTCACTTTCAATCATTGAGTCTCTCACAGAGAAAACTCATGTTCTTTTGCCTCTATCCAGTCTTGAATTTCCTTTAGTGGGATGCCACCTCATTTCTTGCCTTCATCGTTCCCAACAAGGCTTTCAGGTCCTGACAACAGAACCATTTGTTGGGTGTTTTTATCCACGCTTGCGTGATTCCTTCTTAACACTGGGGATTTAAGACCTAGGGTTCATTCAGAGTTGTCCAACAAAAACCCCAGAACACCGACATATCAATCCTCAACCAAGGTCGAGGAAGGTCTCACCCAAGATGCAGAGAGGATCACAGAGACCATAACTTATTGTGGCAAAGATGAAGGCTAAATACACTAAAATCATCAGGATTGGCATCCATGCAACTTGTATTTGACATATTATTAAGAATAATCATTAAAACAACACACAAACATATTCAACTCATACATAATGGATCAGAACTATTGCATCTTTATTACTAGAGACATTCCATCACAACATAGATATACATTGTGCAGGATAGATACATATGACAACCATAGAACTTCATATCTTCTCTATATAAAGTCTCAGAGTTACAACATACTGTGCAATGCGCCTTTTCTCGACACTGAGATATATACAGACACAAAAATATATTCAAAGTATTACAACATTACAACAAGATCAGAGCGAGCTCGATACTGAAGACTTAATGAATCTCTTTTCCTCAATACTAACTAGTATAATCATATAGCCATGTTTCTGATATTGGTGCTTCCTTTTATAGCTTTCATTGTTGGGGAGTGTTGTCTCTTTCTGCTCTGCTCCACTAATTTTCTAGACAAAACTTCCTCGCACGCTTCTGGTGTCTGCCAATGCTCCATGTAGACTTTTCATATCAATGGAAATTTTAACTTCCTATCTAGCTCATCCTCTAGTTGTCCCACGTCCTCGTATGTTGTTGGCTGTAATAATTCGGGGAGATTTCCTAATGATTCCTTTCTTGATTCCGGCAGGTATCTTCTTGATTCTGGCAGGTATCTTCTTGATTTTTGACGCAATTGATAAAACTCGGACTGGTGCGGACTTGGTAGACTGTAATCTTGGTGTGTAATTGACAAAACTTAATCCGATGCTCTATGTTATTCCTCATAGATTTACTTTAGCGCATGCAAAACTATGGAATGAGCACGCACAACTTAGTTTGTGCGCGTGCACAAAACTAAACCCAAAATTTTGGGTGCCAATAGTTAGATTACCTAACTACAAATGCATATTAAAGAAACACAATTTTACCTAACGACACATTACACCAAGTTGATATTAACTAACTCCTAAGTGTCTAAACATCCTAACATGTTGATATTGGTAATGGTTGCAATACCCCTGGTATCTTCATTGCCTCTTCCTTGTTTCTTTGGCAAGTGTCACATGATGCTACAAAGTCTTGGATATTTGTTTTCATGTCGTCCCAAAAGATTGATCGCTTAGTCCTTTCATAGGTTTTATGAAATCCAAAGTGACCGACTATTGATGATGAATGTAGCCCCTTTAAGACTTGTTGTTTTAGGGACGAATCTTTTTCTAGAACAATGATCCCTTTATACCACAATGTATCTTGTTGCCATGTATAAATTTTAGGTGGGTTGGGATCTACCTGAAGCCCTTGGATGAGTTACCTTAAAGTATCATTTTCTATCCATTCCTTGCAATCCTCCTCGAGCCATCCTAGGCTTCGTAATGATAAGGGAATGAGTGACCTATCTTCCTCGAATTGTCTGGATAAAGTATCATCCACAACATTCTATTTACCCTCTTTTATATGATCACATAATCATACCCCAACATCTCGGTGACATATTTATGTTGCTCTTGTGAAGACAATCGTTGTTTAAGCAAGTACTTCATACTATGATGGTTAGTCTTGATCTGAAAAATGCCTCCCTATGAGG
Source organism: Picea mariana (assembly GCA_032191745.1). NCBI lineage: Eukaryota > Viridiplantae > Streptophyta > Pinopsida > Pinales > Pinaceae > Picea > Picea mariana. The sequence continues at coordinate 103,608 of JASDQU010736485.1, forward strand.
TATGGGTGTCAAGTCTCCACTGCATGATGGATAGCCATCATTTCCTTCTCATATGTGGGTTTTCCTAAATTGTGGTCACACAATTTTTTATTGGTGAATACCAAAGGGAATCCTTCTTGTATTAATACTACTCCAAAACCTATCCTTGAGGCATCACATTCCAAGAAAAAAGTATTATTAAAGTCAAGTACTACTAATATTGGAGTAGTACAAATGACATTCTTTAAAGCAACAAAGGCCTATGTTTCTACCTCACTCCAAACAAAGGAATTCTTTGTAGGAAGTGAAACTAGGGGAGCTGCAATTTTGCCATAAATTTTCACAAATTTCTTGTAGTAGCTCGTAAGTCCTAAGATTTCCCTCAAGATTTTCAACATTTTGGCATGGGGCCAATATTGCATAGCTACCACTTTCTTGGGATCAAATCGTACGTCCTATTAACTTACAACATGATTCAAATATTCAACCTCATGAGCCCCAAAATCACATTTCGAGCGCTTCACGGATAATTGGTTGTATGTCAAAGATTGCAAGGACTTATCAACATGCTTTATGTGCAATTCCTGTGTTTTACTATAGATCAAGATATCATAGAAGAATACTAGCACAAAATTGTGTAGGAAGGGTTTGAAAATATTTTTCATGAGACTTTGGAATGTGGATGGAGCATTACAAAGGCCGAAAGGCATCACTAGAAACTCATAATGACCTTCATGTGTTCTGAAGACTATCTTTGGGATGTTTGACTCTTTCATCATGATTTGGTGGTATCCTAAACATAGATCAAGATTATCGAAAAACTTTGCTCCAAGAAGTTCATCAAGGAAATAATTAACAATGGGGATGGGAAATTTGTCCTTGATTGTCAACTTATTGAGAGCCCAAAAATCAGGACACATACGCCAAGTGCCTTCCTTCTTTAATACCATGGCTACTGGTGATGATTAAGGGATTGTACTAGGACGTATGACCCCTGCCTCTATTTCATTATTTTTTGTAGAAGGGTGGCGATAAGGACATACATTTGGTGGTTGACTTCCTAAAATAAGGGGAATACCATGGTCATGCTCTCCTTGAGAAGGGAGTAGACCCTTTTGTGTCTCAAACACCTGATGATGTTTGTCAGGGACTAGTTGCAAGTCTGGGTGGATTTATTGTGTTGGGTTATCCATAAACTATATGGAATTAAATTGGGAAATAATGCTAGAGTGGACCTTCTTTAATAATTTATCCATACTATGAGAGCTGATTATTTCAAGAAAGCGTGTCCAAATCCCTCGAAGGGTGTTTACAAGACCCTCTTTAGTGAAACTCATATATAGTTCTTTGAAATCCATGGTGAATGGTCCCAACATACGTAGCCATTCTACCCCCAATACTATATCACACCCACCCATATCTATGGAAAATATATGGGATTTGAGCTGACAGTCTCCCATCTAGAGTCTAACATTTTCACTTCTTCCCCACATTTCATCATAGCTCCATTGGTGATCATGATTTGAAAGTTGGGCACCACATGTACATAACAATGGGTTTCACTCTTTTTTGAATGAAATTGTCAGTATTCCCACTACAAACTAGGACTATGACTTTTAGGTACTTGACACAACCCATGAGTTTCAAGGTTTGTGGAGTTGAAATGCTTGATAATGCATGTAGGGAGATAAGTGGCTCTTCATGAGAGAATGGAGGTTCTTTATCCACCTGAGTTTAAGTGTTAGTATCTTCAACTTGTAACTCTAGTGTCTCTTTGAAACTTATTTCTTCAGCCAGGGTGTGAGTGCTCATATCAATTTGGGACAATTTCTATTCTTTACACCAATGACCCAGAGCATATTTTTCACCACAATTATAGCATAGTTCTCGTCTTTGGCGATCTGCCATTTCTATTGGAGACAACCTTTGTACTTTCAAGAGATAAGTAGGAGATATGCTTCGGGAAGTAACCCGAGGAGGATGGATGTGGGGATTGAAGGTTGGTTTTTTTGTTTGTGCATTGATCATCGTCTCTACCTCTAGGGCCCTCTACGTCACTTCCAACCATGTAGTACGATGTTGCATTCTAACTTGTTCTCGAATCTCCTCCTTGAGGCCAATAATGAAACATTATTTATAGAAAGAATATGTTAAGTTCTCTACGTGGATAGCTAATTTCTAAAAGATTTCCATAAAGTTTGTGCCAGAGCCGGTTTGGCGTAACTTGGTAAGCCTCCCCAAATAATGAATTTCTTTCTCGAAACACACATAGACAACTTTAACAAATTGACTCCAAGCGATATAGCCCATGTATTCTTTTTTATGCCATTCCCACCATTGCCATCATTCTAGACCTAGATATAGGACCCCCACCCTGAGTTCCATCATGTCATCAATAATGCCCTGGAGGGCAAAGTAATGTTCCATCTAGGTGATCCATCTTGACGAGTCATGACCATCAAACTTATTCAAGTCCACCTTAGGAGAATGGTGCCATATGTTGTTATCCATTGATCTAGTGTTGTGCATACATGATGAGGGTTTTTAGTAGATAAATAGTCTCGAGTTAGAAGTTTCTTCCTAGTGTGGCTCAATGTGCATTGCAGTACAATGGTTTTCTTCTGGTATACCCCAAGTTGTCATACCCATCAACTTTTCAGTCAATCTTTGTTCGAAGTTTTTGAAATCCTCATCTAGCTTCTTACCCAACTTCTTCTAATCCAACTGCATATCCAACTTGTTAGTTTGAATAGGGTTCTTTAGCAATCTAGTTATTTCTTAGCTAGCTCTCCACTTTAGCTCTCTTCACACTAGGTTAAGTTTACTTGGGAAATTTTTCACTTTATCCCACATCGGTTGGGTTTTTAGTCTCTTGGGTGGTAAATCCTATATATACTCACCCATCGGCGTCATATGAGCATCTCATTTTCATTTTATTATTTTCATTCGCTTGAGTAGAATATCGTTTATTCTTGCTCACTTTTTATTTCTATATTTTATTTCCTTCATTCATTTTCATTCTTGAGTGGCGTTTCAGCCAAATCTTACATGGTATCAGAGCGGTTGTGAGTTAGCAATCTTTTTAGAAATCTGAGTGTAGAGATTTTTTTTTCGAAGCACGTGATTATGCTCTTGTCTTTCATCCTTGAATGATCTGAAGAACAAAAAAAGTGTGGAGAAAACACTAGTTTTTGGCTTTTTGACTTGCCAGAAGTAGGTTTTTTCGGAGCTTCCTGGAGACATTTTGAGCTCATCATTCAGTCCAGAGAAACTAAGATAGCCATATTTTCCTTTTGTTTCATCCCATTTAGACACTAGAGGCCAGATCTATGAGGGTTTGAAGTCGACGGTTCTTTTCCAGATATAGAAGAGAGCCACCAGTTAATAGAATTTTAGGTCAAATATAACCTTTCCATTGCACTCAGAAGGCTTGAAAACCCTAAGAAAGATTTTCCATTTGTCAATTTTGGGAAAAGTTGTCTGGAGAGGCAAATTTTTTTTCCAAGGGAGTCGTACAACCCCCATCTCACACTTCCATTTGGCAGCAATTCCACTAAATCTGGCGACATGTGAATTTTGGTGGTTTCACTAAGTTTGGCGACAGTTCCACTAAATTTGGTAGTTTCTCTAATTTATATGGAGGTTTCTACAGTTGGATATTTGCCTAAGTTTGGCAGTGGTTTGCTAAATTTGGAAAAAGATGAATTTTGAATTTCCTACCCCCTCTCTGTTGGTAGGTTGGCTTTTGAAGACAAACTTTTCTGGCTCATTTCTCGAGCTTCCAACCTTCTTTTTTCAAGCAAATTTATTTATTTGGGATATTTTTTCATGCTCTCCGCAATGGTGCAAACAATTTCTAATTTTGGTGGATGGATTTTCCAGAATTTGCAAATTCTCACAGATGACACTACACAGTTCTCATTTTCAGAACTTCGAAGGATCATATCTTTGCATACAACCACAGATCGGGGTGATTCCTTTTTTGAAAGTGCATGATTTTCCACGTACTTCATAGTGGTGTTGTTTATTTTAATTTATATTGTGCCAAAATAGTATTTTAATCACATACTCATTTTTTTAGGATTTGTAAAGGCATTGAAGTCAAGTCCACTTAATGTTCTCCTGCTAGTGGCAGTTGTAGCCGCACTAAATACAAAGTACCAAATCATTTTTCTTGGGGGGGGGTCTCTTGGTGTGATTGTGCTTGTGCATCTCTTTCTATTCTTGCTCTCTTTTCCTTCACAAGTGGGTAACTTTAAATTCCCATTGCTAACACTATACAACTACAACAAAAGGCATCAAAATGCATTGAATGGATTAATGCAACAAGGATATACAACTTATGTTCAACAAAAGTTAATTGAACCCACAAATGACAATGAACAGGTACTCTGAATGATAGAACAAAAAAAATATCCTAGTTGTCTTAGGAGTCTAGTTTCCCTTGATGTAATATTTCAACTTGATGGATGTACAAATTCACATGATGCATGAGAAAAATTAAAAACTCTCTAGGGAAAAATGATGAAGTTAGTGGATGTCAACTTGACAATGAACTAATGAGTCTTGATCCTAAGTCTTTTGACAACATGCAAGATTATGTAACAAAGGTTAATGACCTAAGAGCCCAATGTAAATCATGTGGCATTGAGATAAAGGACACACAACTTCCTTAACCACTCTCTCTAAACTTGGACTTCAATATGTTGCATTTGTTTCTAGCTTTCACACTCAGAGGTTGAGTATGGGATTTGCATATACAATGCCTTTTGTTGCTTCCTTTTCAGAAATGTTAATGCATGAACATGGGAAGCTTCTTTCCATGGGTCTCCTTAAGCCATACCAGTCTCAGGCTTTGTTGGATGGTCAACCCAAGGGATAGAAAGAGTCAAGGAAATCTGAAAAGAAATAAAAGAAGTCCAATACGAAGTCAAAGAAAGATTAGGCACAATCATCGTATGCCCCAAAACAAGACTCCAACTCCTCTTCTTCTAAGGGGAATTCTCAGAAGAAGGATAGGCCAACTTGTGATTACTGCAAGAAGGTTGGTCATGAGGAACATTGTTTTTATAAGAAGCATATCAATGAGCTCAAGCATATTATGAAAAAGAACAACATTAATCTACCTTATTCACAACAATCCTCTACTCCTTTTTCCAAATTAGGAAAAGGGAAAGCAACTACACTTGTTACTACTATAGATTCTTCTTAGCAGTGTATTCTTGACTCGGGTGCATCACATCACATGAGTTCTGTTAGAAAACAATTTTCTTTGTTGAAGCCTTGTTTGGTGCCTCACATTCTAATTGGGGATGAATCTCCTATAGATGTCATCAGGAAAGGTATTGTTGATGTTAGTATTGGTACCTTTTCTTCATCTATCAGATTACCCATAATGGAAGAAAATTTGAGTTCACTCTAGATTCTATCACCATCAGATATTCTGAATACAATACACTTATTGTAGTTGATAAGGTTGAGAATGAGTCTCACCTGTATGCTTTCTCTCATTTTATACATGATTCTCATTCTACTGCTTCACTCACCCATTCAAATTCTATGATCAAGATATGGCATGAGCGATTTGACCATCTCAACTTCAACTATCTTTAGCAGCTCAATACACAGGATATGGTCACAGGTCTTACTCAAATCAGTTTATCAGATGGAGTTTGTTTGGGTTGTGCCTTGGGAAATCATCTTGAGGAAAAGTTCGACAAAGGGAATACTTGGAGGGACTCAAAATTCCTTGAGCTAGTTCACAATGATGTGGCAGGTCCATTTTCATCCTTGTCTTTGAATAAGGCTCACTACTTTCTCAATTTTATCAGTGACTTTTCTAGATACACCTAGGTCTACTTTCTTTTGCAGAAAAGAGAAGCTTTTGATAGATTCTAGGAGTTCAAGGTTCGCACCAAGAAATGATCTGGGAAGTGCATCAAAATTCTTCACACAAACAATGGAAAGAATATGTGAACCATCGCTTTGGACATTTTTTCACTCTTGAAGGGATAGATCTTCAACATATTGTTTCCTATACGCCTTTGCAAAATGGCATGGCAAAGAGGAAAAATAGGTCCCTGAAAGAGATGGTTGGTTGCATGATCCATACACTCTCCCTTGCACCTGAGTATTGGGAAACATCTTTCAATTGTGATACTCACATTCAAAATAAAGTTATGCATAAGGCATTGAAGAGTATCACTCCCTTTGAAGCTTGGTGTGGTAGGAAACATGTTGTGATGCACTTTAGAGTTGTTGGCTCCCCAACTTGGGCACACATTCCTTCGAAGAAGCACAATGCCTTAGAACCTTAGATTCAGCCTCACATCTTTGTTGGTTACCCCGATGGAGTCAAAGTATATAAGCTCTTGGATCCTTAGACACATGAGCTCTTCATTGAGTGTAGTGTACAATTTGAGGAAAGCTCTCATGGATCATCCTTTCATCTTCCTTCCTCAACATTGGATTCAAATAGTGACTCAGGGGATTTTCCTCCAGCTTCCTCTACTCACATAGTTGATCATGAGGTTTCATCCTCCTCTTCATCGAGTTTAGATTCTGAGGATGATGATTCTCCTCCTCCATTTCCTACCATGCCTCGCTAAGCTTGTCAGACACTTGATTCTACATGCACTCTTGTTGGGGATCCTTCTGATACTTTGAGGACTCAGTCACAACATCGGGATATTTCACATTCTTACATCTCCACAACTTCAAATCCATAGTACTTTCACGAAGAATCGAGTATTGATGAGTAGGATTCAATAATGGAGGAAGAGTACCACTCATTGATTCTAAACAAAACTTGGGATCTTGTTCCACTTCCTATGGGAAGAAAATTGGTTCGGTGTAAGTGGATCTATCGAACCAAATTTATAGAAAATGGATTAGTTGAAAAGTTCAAAGCACAACTTGTGGCTAAAGGTTTTTCTCAAGTTCCCAGTGTTGCCAAAATGAACTCCATTCGCTTGATACTTTCTATTGTTGCAACTCAAAGTTGGGTTGTACATCATATGGTTGTGAAGAGTGCATTTATTCATGGGGATATACATGAATATATTTACATGGAGCAACCACAAGGATTTGTTCAGGATTATTCATTGGTTTGTAGATTGTGGAAGTCTCTCTATGGTCTCAGGCAGGCCCCACAATATTGGTATGCCAAGATGGACTCCTTTCTTCTCTCAGTTGGGTTCTCTAGATACCACTCAGATCTGAATGTCTACATATTGAGATAGTAGGATGCTCTTATATCCTTATATCTCTATGTTTATGACTCGATTGTCATCGGGAGCACCTCATTCATATTTGCAAGCATCAAAATTGCTTTGCATGATAGGTTTTCCATGGTTGACTTGGGTATCTTGCACTATTTTCTTAGGATTGATATCACTCAGTCCTCTTCTAGGATCTCTCTTGTGTATCCCAAGTATGTTTTTGATATCCTGGCTTATTTTCACATGGTTGGTTGTCAACTCGCACTAACTCTCTTTCTGTATGGATTCAAGCTTAAGGAAAAGTGTTCCACACCACTAGTTGATGCCACTTTATATCGTTGGCTTGTTGGAAGCCTCATCTACAGTCCTCTTCTAGGATCTCTCTTGTGTATCCCAAGTATGTTTTTGATATCCTGGCTCATTTTCACATGGTTGGTTGTCAACTCACACTAACTCTCTTTCTGTATGGATTCAAGCTTAAGGAAAAGTGTTCCACACCACTAGTTGATGCCACTTTATATCGTTGGCTTGTTGGAAGCCTCATCTACTTAACTCATAATCACCCCAACATTTCATTTACAGTTGGCATTGTTTCGCACCTCGCGACAAAGTTGCATGAGCTTCAATGGAAGGCTGCTAAATGCATTTTTCACTACATACATGGCATTCACAGGTACGGGGTTCACTATGTAGTGGGAACCAGTTCAATTTTGATTGGATACATATATTATGATTGGGTTGGTGATCTTGATGATCGCAAGTCTACATCTAGCTACAATTTTCACCTTGGTTTCGATCCCATTTGTTGGTAGAGAAAGAAGCAACATGTCATTGCTCTTTCTTTGACTGAGGATGAGTATCAAGGGGTTGTTAATTCCACCATTGAGGCTATTTGGCTTCAAAATATCCTCATTGAACTTGGCATCAATTTTTATAATCCATCAATCATCCACTGTGACAACCAGAGCACCATCCAAATCTTGAAGAACCCAATTCAACATCAACAGACCAAACACATCAAGAACCACATGCATTTTTTCAGGCCTTGTATTTGAGACCCATCTTTGCATCTTTATTTACATTTTACCCTAAGTTTCACTTAAGGGGGGGTGTTAGTGTGAATAGGGTTCTTTAGTAATCTAGTTCTTTCTTAGCTAGCTCTCTGCTTTAGCTCTCTTCACACTAGGTTAAGTTTACTTAGGGAATTTTTCACTTTATCCCATATTGGTCGTGTGTTTAGTCTCTAGGTTGGTAAATCCTATATATACTCACCCATAGCTCTAATATGAGCATTTCATTTTCATTGTATACTTTGCATTCTCTTGAGTAGAATACAATTTATTCTTGTTCATTTTGTATTTCTAGGTTTTCTTTCCTTCATTCATTTTCATTCTTGGGTGGATTTGTTGTCCAGAGAAGTATGAGGGTGATTATAGGTATCCTTCATAGTTGACCTCAATGAGACAGGTTATCGGGTCTTGGGGATGAGGGAGTGTAAAGTGTTATAGCTCTATGATATACATTTAAGGTCCAACAATAGTACTCGATCCAATATCTCAGCACACTAACTAAGGTGGATCAATTGTGCCCTTAGCCATACTACTCAACTACCCAGGTACTAGAGAGTGATCTCCCATAGTGCCATTCTCAGTGTATTGTGCCTCCAAATGTTTTTCTTGCTCCTCCATACTCTTGTTGAAAACCACAATATCATCTAAGTACACCACAACAAACTTGTCCAAGAACGATCTAAGAATGTCATTCATCAATGTGCATAAGGTGGTTGGAGCATTGCATAGACCGAATGACATCACTAGGAACTCGTAAGTTCCATATCATGTCACCATTACCGTCTTTCCTTCGTCTCCCTCCATGATCAAAATCTGATAATAACCATGTCTCAAGTCAAGCTTAGAAAATACCTTTACTTTAGCTAGCTTATCAAAATAGTCTGCATCTAATGGAAAATGATATTTATTCTTCACAGTTTGCTTGTTTAACGCCCTGTAGTCAAGGCACATCCTAAGTTTCATTGTGTCCTTCTTCTTTTGAAAAAGGACTAGGGCACCGTATGGGGACCTAGAAGTTAAAATGAATCCTACATCAATCAACTTTGTTAACTGTCTCCTCAATTCTTCGAACTCAGGTCCGAAAAATCAGTATGGAGCTCTAGCGGGTTGTTGCAGCCCAAACTCTAGCTCAATTCAGTGGTCAATGACACTTCTTGGTGGAAGAGTCTTAGGTAGCTCATCTGACATCCTATCTACAAACTTATCCAATATCTTGGTGAGTTCTGGTGGAATAGGCGTCCCCACTCCATCATCTTCCTCAATATCCCCAATGACTGCAACATAAACATGTGAACTAGAGCATCATGCCACTCTCTTCATGCTTAATGAAGAGACAATCTACACTCCGCCCTTAGGCTTTCATGTGCTTGTGCGCACATACCACATCTTTCATTCACTCACTATAACTATCTTATCTAACCATGGCACTGGGACAACTCTATTCCTTCCAAGGAATTCTTGCCCTAAGATGACTTCAAAGTTGTCCATTGGAAAAACCATAAAGTTTGCATGCCCTTTCCAATCATCTAATTGTACATGGATCAATGAGGCAATTATCGTTGCCTTCTTTTCCTTAGAATTTGTTGCTTTCACTTTTGTCTTACTCACTATGATTTTGATCCCAATCTCCTTAGCTAAATCTTCCCGTAGAAAATTATGCAAAGCACATGTGTTAACAGAGTGCTTGAACTACCTACACATTAATGATCATTTCCACTAAACACAATGGATGCATGTCCTTTCCTTGACCATCCAACAGACCAATCCTTTTCCTACCCAAAGAACCTTGTTGTGCCTCATGTGTCTCATAGAATGAACAACAACAACCTTTGCAACTCGATGGACCCTTCTGTTTGCAACCTCTGCTAGACTTCATGTGCTTCTGTCCAGCTTGTCTCACCTGTAAGGGGACACCCTTTGACTTCATCTCAGGTTATGGGTGAGTGCCTAGTCCATCCTCTCTTGGAATTTCCACAACCTGCTATGGTATGTCACCATCATACGTTCACAACTTCTCCTTTCACATTTTTATGTAGAACAAACAACCTCCAAATGATCTCAACCTTGCTAAGTCGAGCCTCTCTTGACTCATCATGGTGGAGCTCACTTGACAACCAACCGACTATGTCTTTGTATTGTGCTCTAATACCACATGTCAGACCACTGAAGAGCTCAATTGGATTGGATATGTCCAATATCCTCGACTTGGCTTGGTCTATGCCTACACTTAGTTTCTTTTATCACTTAATGGTCTTATGATTAAGGTCATGCTCAAAAAATCCAATAGTAAAGAGAACACATCAATACATAGTTAAATGAAGTGCAAGTAATGTGGGTGTCCAGACCGTCCTAAAACCCAAGTTTTTATTATAATAATCATAGTATGGCGAGCCTAGATCTTGAGCCACACAAAGAAATATTATAATGGAGATTTCACTCAATTTACATCAATAACCTGTGTGAAAACACAAAATACCCTCTTTCGTCGATTCACCCTACACCCTTCCTTCGTTACCACAATCAAAAGTCAAAGTGAGTCACTTCCCCTTCATGCTTCATCTCTACGGCACCTCCATCCCTTGGATTAGCTCACCCATCCCCCTTCCTTGGTTCAAAATTCATTTTCCTTCACAACTTCCTCCTCCCAAATGGTCTTCTCCTTTGTGCATATATAGGGGCCCAACTCATGAGTCGACGCATCTCTTTCCTTGGAGCCGACATGTCTCTTACCTTGGAGTCGATGCATCATTTAGCAGTTTTTCCACATAACTTTTGGCTCACCTTCGTCTAAGGTGCACGTGTCCCTTATGTGAGTCGAGCAAGTCACCTAAGTGCACCCTCCTTTCCTCTAGCCGAGTTGTTCATTTTGTTTGGGTGCCCAAGTCATGCCCACAACCGATCATCAACCAACCATTTGGAAAACTATATGTAGCACAACACCTTAGTCAAGCTCTGCTTGGAACATCGCACAACCAATGCAACAAAGGTCACCCTACATAAGTTCTCCTTTTTTTATTGGTTGGACCAGGCACCCTATTCGCATGTCCGTTATGCGGATTTCTTTCAGTCAACTGCACGATGGTGTGGCACGTGCTTATCCTTCTTGCCCGAGGTCTTACAGTCTCCCTACAAAAAAGGATTTTTTGTTCGATGGAACAAACTATGCATCATGGAGTATAAGTATGAATACATATTTGATGGCCCTTGGGTTTGGTATATGGGAATCATTCACAACATGTTATACAGATGAAGCTAGGAAGGAGTCAAGTGAACACAATGCAAAAGCCATAGATGCCTTCTTGAGCAACCTATCAGATTCTGAGATATTGTCAAGGTAATGCAGTGTACATTAGCTAAACATATTTGGGACAAGTTACAAAACATTTATGAAGAGAGATTTGGTGATTGTTCTAGCTATGAATCAAATATAGAAGAAGCACAATTTGTGAGAAAGCTAAAAGCAGGACCTAGAAAATATAAAGAAAGGGAAGATAATGATGATGAAGAATACTATCTCTCCATAAACATGGGAAAAAAACTAGTTGATGAAGAAAATGAAGATGATAAAAAAGAAAATCCAGATTCAGAGGAAGTGAATCTTGAAGCAAAACTCGTTAGTGTATTAAAATAAATAGACAGGCTCGGGGGAAAGAATAAAAAGAAAAAAGAGCAATTGCATAAATATGAAAAGAAGGATCATGATCTTGATGAAATAGAAAAAACAATTATCATTATGAAGACTCAATTAGAAGAGGCAAAAAGGATGGAAGAAGTGGTGAGAAGCCAGCTGAAAGAAAAGGAAGAAAATTGTGAGAAGCAAGAAGTTGAAGTAGTTTCCTTAAGAAATGAATGAGAGAAAACAATTGATCAGTTGAATAGAATCTTGAAGTTTGGAAAGAGTACTGAAATATTAGATAATGTTCTTAGTTTCAAAGCTCACCATTCGTCAAGAC
>JASDQU010736486.1:7171-26108 GCA_032191745.1 Picea mariana
AAATATTCGCCAATATTTTACAAGATTATATAATTGACTAAAATATTCGCCAAAAAATTATATATACATTTTATATTATTGATAAAATAGCCCTCAATTTTTCCTATGTATCATGGGGATTTGCCCATTTATTATACATATAAATTTAGGGGGGGTTCTTAAAATCACCCCTGTTTACCACTGGTTCAATCAATAATTTCTGATTGTTGAGTAATGGTTTGCTTGGACTACCTGCTTGGATAGATTCTCACTCAACTATGGCTTGTAGGTATGGAAGATAACCAACCCACCAACATGGCTTGTAGGTATAATTTATTACCACCATGGACAAAATTGTTGAAGAAGCCCATTGGGTGGGTTTGAGGATACGAGACTCCTACTTTCTCGTTGTTGAGAAATACCCAAATGGGCACATCGTCCACAAAGAAACTATTTCCATCCATAACTCACAGACTAACTAGGCATCAGAATAATAATTATTAAATATATATACTCACACAACTTACTGGCGATTCCAGAGAAACGAGTAGGAATGGAAGTCTGTCGTTGGGTCGAAACCATAAGAAAATATGTTGAGGGAAAGGTCATATCTTTGCATGTTGCAGATGCATGAAGGGTTGCCACCTTTGCCAAGTTCTGCAACCATTGCTACACCTTCTTTTGTCATGTTAGTGTCTTTCGCGTTAGCCAGAGGTCTAGAAGATCATTGATCTAAGAGCGCCTTTGCTTTATTATTTAATTTCTTACTTAATGAATTTAATTAAAAATCATTTTTGTCAGAACAATGAGAGGGCGGTGCCTCGTTATTTAATTTCTTACTTAATGAATTTAATTAAAAATCATTTTTGTCAGAACTCTCGTTAGAACTCCGTCGCCGGCACAAAAATAACACTTCAATTCTTTGAGCGAATAGCATTGCAAATAAATACATTTTATTAAAATGTATAAAACATAAAATTCCAAATTACCCTTAAAACTTAAGGATAAAATGGAAATGTTTGATAGTCAAATGAAGCTAATATAAGGTCAAACGACGAACTCATCGCTATAGTCCCACGGTTGGGACTAATAAGATGATGATTCTTTACCATTACAAGGATGTATTGATTCTATTGTCATCAAGATAATTTGAAAACTATTCCCACTTCTATGGAGTTTGAGTTTTATATTCGACATTTCATCCATGTATTGATTCTAGTGTCAAAAAAAATTGCAAACTATTTCCACTTCTACGAAGTTTGAGATTGATATTCGATATTTCACCCCTATAATTTGAAGTTCAAAATTAAGAGTAAATATTGAACTTTAAAACGTTGTTTTAAGTCTAAATGATTAAATATTAATTTTGTACATAAAAAGTTTCATATCAACATGACTACTTCACAATAATTACAAAAAATAAATAAACATAGTATCATTTTTTCATAGTGGACCTAATGGTTAAGAACATGTACTTCTCTTAAGAGGTCACATAGTTCAAATAGAGAGAGAAGTCTGATATACATACCTCCATTAACTTTAGCAGTAAAATCACTACAGGAAGAAGATTTCTTGTCCCACGAACAAAGAAACGGTCAACAATGAACATTTGGGAAAGATAAAAATTGGACATTGTCTAAATCTATATAATGTAAAAATAACATTATAACATTCTTTAATGATAAATTTCCCAAAAATATTTCAACATCATAGATTTTGTATTTTACATCGAAAAAACGAGATCCACGATAACTTCGGTGTACCGCACGGACGCTCTTTTGTAAAGGTCACCCACGTTCTATTTATTTATTCGATTGACGTGAGAGGTAGGTGTAGGTGGCGGTGGAGGTGGCGGTGCCGTACTAATAAGCGGGGACCCCAAATCTAACCACAAATTTTATCCATGTGCGACAGGATTCCCTAAGGAACGTGTCGAATTCGGATAACTCTGACATGTCAATTTAGTCTCCATTTTAGCGGCGGCGGTCCACCACCTACTAAAATAGGATGTCTTTAACGGCTACTTTTACAGGTGGTATCTCAGCAGTAGCGTGTCAACCACGCACGACAAGCCGTGCGTAACGATCCATGGCGGCTCTCACCAGAGTTTAGTCACACACGTTGCAAGCCCCTGGTACACTAAAATTTGAACACGATGGCAGGAGATAAGAAAGCTCCATGAACGACTGATATCCATTAAAAACGTCAACAGACGATCGCTGATCATGTTTTGACATGCCTAACTTTCATTCATTCAATCCCTTGTGATATGGTTCTGTTGCTTGTGTTTTGACAGGACCAACTCTTCTTTCATTCATTCCCTTTGTTATGATTCTGAGATTTACAGATCTCCATCACTGATTGTGTTTTGACATGACCCACCTTTCATTCATTCAATCCCTTCTGATATGATTCTCCATCACTGATTGTGTTTTGACATGACCCACCTTTCATTCATTCAATTCCTTCTGATATGATTCTGTTGCTTGTNCATTCATTCAATCCCTTCTGATATGATTCTCCATCACTGATTGTGTTTTGACATGACCCACCTTTCATTCATTCAATTCCTTCTGATATGATTTTGTTGCTTGTGTTTTGACATGACCAACCCTTCTTCCATTCATTCCCTCTGATATGATTCTGTTTTTTTTTTTTCCAACGAGAAATTAACTCGATTTATATTAGAGATATAAATCATTTACATCTCAAGCAGCCATTACAATTCGTCCCAGAGACCCAGCCGGATTTGACTTCAAGACCTCCTCCCAACACTTGGAGAAAGGTACTTGTCATTACCAACCGCGCTGTCTCACGGGACATCTGATATGATTCTGTTGCTTGTGTTTTGACATGACCAACCCTACATTCATTCCTTCTGATATGATTCTGAGATGTACAGATGCCCATCACTTCAAATCCCCATCACTTATTGTGTTTTGACATGACCAACTTTTCATTCATTGCCTTGTGATATGGTTCTGTTGCTTGTGTTTGACATGACCACCCCTTCATTCTTCATTCATTTGATATGGTTATGTTACTTGTGTTTTGGCATGACCAACCCTTCTTCCATTCACTCCCTTTGATGATATGATTATGAATTTTACAAATCCCATCACATCCTTCTCAAATACTCTAAATTGGTCAAACAACAGTGAAAGGTACTGTGTCTTGAAAGAACGTTCCAGCAAATATGTTCTATAGAATACCTAAGAGTGCACATACCTTTTCACAATCTCAAAAAATATTCTAAAATTTTCATGTGTGAGGGAGACCATAGAATACATAAGAGTGCACATACCTTTTCACAATCTTAAAAAATATTCTAAAATTTTCATGTGTGAGGGAGACTCCATGATATATGGCCAAAATTTTAGTTTCAAGTTGGGAAAAAGTGATTTGGTTTCATACAATACGATAGGCATCATAAGAGAATCTCAAACTTTTATGAATGATGCATGTTGCTTTTGTGGGTGATTAGGAAAGACGGTATGGAATAGGTCATCTACAATTAAAATTGTGTATTTTTTTTAAATTTCTTTGGAATATTAAAGTTATGTATTTTTTTTAAATTTCTTTGGAATATTAAAATGGTAGGTTTTCTTTTTTGAACTTTGCAAAAGTGTAAGGTATAAAATAGGAATTTATATTTCAATGTTTTAGATAAGATTTATGAAGAATACATAATATTCATTGTAATTTGCACACATGGTCTATGCTAAATAAAATGCACTTTCTCTTGCTCTAGTCATTATTATCCAAATTTGACCAAATAAATTACCTAGGTTATGATCATTCTTTTGAAGACAAAGATTGATTCAAACTATTGATCAATCAAGATAAAATAGTGATCAATCAATTGAGTTTAGTGGAAATTCGAAAACATAACAAAAAATGTGTGTTTTGGTTAAATTTTAGTTCATTGAATTTTCTATCCCGTTAGATTTAGATGCTTATCCAACAATCTAACATTAGTGTTCATATTTTTCAATCTCATAGACTTATGTTACTAGCAATGGTGTGTGTTGGTTAGACTTAGCCCACACAATAACCTATTCCATTAGCTTTGGATGCTTATCGATCAATCTAATATTAGTGTTCATATTTTTCAATCTCACAGACATATTTTTTTTCTAGGTAAAGCCACAAACACATACTACTAGCACTGATGTGTTTTGGTTAAATTTTATCCTATGTAGTAATCTATCCCATTACCTTTGGATGCTTACCCACGAGTGTAGATTCATCTTAACTTTAAATCTAATAAGAACTAAAAAGAATGAAAAAGAAATGAGATGTAAATATTTTAATAGATTTAAAAATACAAAGTAAAAATGAATATACACTAGTGTGTATGTATATTAATTAATGTTTAATATTTTTTATTTATAAAATCAAATATAAAAAATATTATCCATATTAAGTTGTTTTTGTTTTAATATTATATTGAATAAATGTATGCCTCATGTCACATCTAATTTAAGCACAAAACTTACACATGTTTGTCATATTGAATTGTTAAATGCACCTAGTTTTTGTCAATGCAATTGATGTAATATTAATAAGTCCCATCACATTCTTACTTTAAATCCAATGTGAGACAATGCAATTGATGTAACATTAGTAAATCCCATCCCATCACATCCTTCTAGAAAACTTTAAATCCAATGTAAGAATACCAAATGGTACTTTGTTTGAAAAGAACATTCAAACAAATATATTCCATAGAGTAACTAACAATGCACATGCCTTTTCACAAATTAAAATGAGATTTGAAAATTTTCACATGCGAGGGAGAATTAATGACTACATTTGTGGCAAAGCAATGATTTGAAGATATGGTCATAGATTAATCAATGACTACATGCCTTTTCACAAATTAAAATGAGATTTGAAAATTTTCACATGTGAGGGAGAATTAATGATTTCATTAGTGGAAAAGCAATGATTTGAACATATGATCATAGATTTATTTTGTAGTTGAGGAAAAATGAATTAGTGTATATGATATGTAAGGGGATCACATGAAAATCTACGCTTTTATGGATGGTGTTTGTTTCCTTTTTGTGAGTGATAAGGAAAGAAGTTATGGAATAAGTATCTATGATAATAAAAAAATTATGTATTTTTTGGAAATTTTGTTTGAAATCTTGTTTGGAACATCGAAGTAATAGGTTTCATGTCTATAATAATGCAAAGTTATAAGGTTGGTTTATGTATAATTTATGAGAGGTGTATAATGGTTTTCGTCATCTATAAGCATTATAGATATTTTAATTAAAATGTGTTCTCTTTTTGTGACCACCATCATCCAAATTCGGAAAAATCAATCACTTATGTTATGAATATTCTTTTGATGTCATAGATTCATTCAAACTAATGAGTAGACCATATTTTCAGGGTAGAATAGTGATCAATCACTTGATCTTAATGGAGAACACAACAAAAATTCATGTTTTGGTCAACTCTAGTTTACAGAGGAAAATATCCCAGTAGCTTTGGATACTTATCCATCAATCTAACATTATTGTTCATATTTTTCAATCTCATAGGCATATATTACTAGTAATGATGTCTTTTGGTTAAAATTTAGCACACTGAATAATCTATTACATTAGCTTTGGATGCTTACCCATCATTCTAATATTAGTGTTCATATTTTCCAATCTCAAGAGCATATACTACTACTAATGGTCTGTTTTGGTTAAACTTTAGTGCACAAAGTAATCTATCCCATTAGCTTTGGATGCTTAACCGCGAACATAGATCCATCTTAAATCTGGAGCTAGTAAGCTTTGAGAGGGATCAAAAAGAAATTGAGATGCAAATCTCTTGGTGGCTTAAAATATTCTGAGTTAAAATGGATGTACATTAGTGTGTGTATATATATTAATTAATGTTTGGTATTCTTTTCTTAATTTTATTTACATTATGAATTTATCTTTTTGTGTGTTTTGATTTATAAGCACAAACATTACAAATCTCATACATATTAGGTTGGTTTTATATTAAAATATATATGTATATGTCTTGGGTATAATTTCCCATGCCACATCAACCATAAACACATAGCTTACACCTTACTCATACTAGGTTGTAAAATGCACTTCACTCCTTCATAATCAATCAATGTAATATTATTGTTTGTATTCATCAATCTCACATGCATACACTAATATTTGGGAAAAAAATAGGTTATTCCAACATAGGATGAACATCTTCAGTAACCACTCACACAACCAGATCAAATATCAACACACCGATGTTTTTACGTGGTGAAAACCCTCATAGAGGGAAATAGTCCACAACCTCAACCAACATGGCCACTTGAGGAAATATATTAATGAAAAAGAAAAAAAAATTACAAGAGAGTTTCTCACAATCGATCATCAACAAATGACCCTCCATGCTCTTTAAATAGAGATCATGGATCAATCAAGTGTTAAGCCACAGATCAATGTATTCATTAAGATTGAGGAGAATATGAACTCTCAGATCACTCTATGTCTAGAACATATTTTTGATTGTTGGATTATATAACTACAAATGCATACTAATGCATAATAAAGAAACACACTTTTACCTAAAGACACATTAGACCAAGTTGATCTTAACAAACTCCTAAGTGTCTAAATATCATAGCTAGCATCCCACCTTAAGAATAACTTTGGATAGGACTGAAGGATTTACAAAGGAGACACACTAGGAGAAGGAAGGAGGCATTAGAGCCTATCCCCCCTTAATGACAACTTCCTAAACTACTAACATAGATCAAAATTTGGAAAACATCGCTTTTGTAAGAGACTTTGTGAAAATGTCTGCAACTTGATATTCTGTAGGGAAAAAGAGCACTTTAACAACTCGATCATCAATGAGATTTATGATGAAGTGCATATTTAACTCAATGTGTTTGTTGTGATGATGTTGAATTGGATCTTTGGTGAGATTTATGACACTCTGATTATCGCAGTAGAGGGTGGTAGGATATTGCTGCTAGAATCCAAACTCCGAAAGGCTCTGTCAAAGCCACAAATCTTCTTGACTTGCATTAATCATTGCTCGGTACTCTACTTCTACTAAAGAAAGATAAATAGCTCGTTGTTTCTTACAATCCTAAGTGACAGGTCTGGAACTAATATTGAAAACATAACATGCAATATACTTTTGATCATCAAGGTCATTGGGCCAATCTGAATCAATGAAACCAACCAACAAAGGAGTCTCCCTTAAATTGTAATGTATCCCAAATTGAAATGTACCCTAGACATACCAAAGTATCATTTTTGTTGCTTTCCAATGGCTCTCATGGGGTGTTTTCATATAATAGGAAACAAGACCAACAAGAAAGGAAGTATTAGGACAAGTATGAGTCAAATATAAGAGGCTACCAACTAACTGACCATACAAGGTGGCATCAACTTCGAGAGTAGTATAGGTGGCAGCAAGTTTGACTCCAGACTGGAAGGGAGAAGCGGCTAGTTTAGAATATTCCATGTGAAAGAGATGAAGAAGGTCACAAACATACTTAGATTGGGAAAGGGAAAAAAATTCCTTAGTTTGCAAAACTTGGAGGCCAAGAAAATAATGCAAATAACCTAATCTATCATTTCAAATTTCTTTGTAAGGATGGATTTCACATGGGTTAAAATTTTAGGGTCACTACCAGTGAGGATAAGGTCATCAACATAAAGAACAAGTATGATGAGATGGCTTCCTACTTTCTTGGTATAGACATTAGGGGATAGAATGACATCCAAAAAATTTAGTGTCAAGAAGAAAGTTGTCCATTTTGGAAAACCAAGCTCAAGGAACTTGCTTAAGACCATAAAGATATTTCTTAAGGTGACAAACAAGGATGGAGTAATTTGTACATAGCCAGGAGGTTGTTCTCTTTAGATTTCTTCTTGCGAATCCCCATGCAAGAAGGCAGATTTAACATCCATCTAATGTACCTCCCATTTATGTGAGGTGGCAAGGGATAGAACAAGGTGGATGGAATTCATTTTGGCTATGGTGGAAAATGTTTCATTGTAGTCAATGCCTTCAACTTGAGAGAACCCTTTGGAAATTAATTGAGCCTTGTGTATTTCAACACTTCCATATGACACATACTTAGTTATATACGCCCATTTACATTTGACAAGTTTTGTTCCTTTTGGAAGAGGTACAAGATCCCAAGTATTGTTCACCATTAGTGAATGATATTATTAATTCATTTTTGTGTCCCAATTTGGATGGCCAAAATATCTTGCAAATGTGTCTTGATCACGAATCTATAAAACTTGAGCCAAAAGAGAGGAGGCTCACTAGAAATGTGAACATGTTTGACACTAATGTGAATGATCATCAACTTCTTATCGTGTTGAATGAGCCCATCTGGGAAGTAGTGGTATTGTTGTAGGTTCATGTTCAATGGACTCATTTGGAGGAAGGTGAGAAGGTGGACGTGGATTTTCATCCTCACTGTCATCATCTAAAGAAGAAACCATAATAGGAATAGAAGATGACACAAACGTCGAAGTTGGATCGTAGGTTGAAGATGGTAGAAACATCGAATTAGGCTCAAAATCCAAGATATTTTCATCAAATTTAACATCTCTTCTCATAATGATTTCATTGGAATGAGGTTGAAGAAGTTGGTAGCCCTTGAATTCTTCAGAATATCCAACAAAATTTCACTTCTCACTTTTAGGCTGTAATGATTTCATTTTCTCATCAGGAATGTCAGCCCATGTTACACTACCAAATACACGAAAGTGGTTGACATCTAGATTAATTTTAGTCCATTCTTCTTTTGGTGTTATATTTTTTAAAGCCATTATGGGAGTGGGATTTACTATGTAATTAACACAATCGACGGGTTCCTCCTGTTATCACTCCAGGAAACTCTCCTAGCCTATAAGTCAGAGATGCCTGGTAACTTAATATTTTTGGAAACTATTTTCTCAATAATAGGTGTGGGTTTGGATCAAGATGAATATCTTAACCTATGGATTGTATTCTCAAGACAGTCTTAACTATACTCATGCAACACAAGGCCTTCAAGAGCTATTGTCAGATATGTTTTTATAACAAATGGATAAGAAAACTAATTAGTTAACCAAAACATACATAAACCATATATATGATGGGTCAACAAACTAGCCGAAGATGCTTATGATTCTTGCTTAACAATCAAAAGTAAGATGACAGTTACCATAGGATCATTAAACAGAGACAAAAGAACTAATTCCACTCATAAGCATAGACAAAGATGAAAGAAGGTCTGACAGTAACAAATGAAAGAAGCTTGCAGGCTGATATATTAAAGAAAGTGTCTTTCATACAAAACAGTAGAATATAGAACTCAAAATCGAACCTTGTGTTCATCTTCAATTTTCAGCTTTATAGCTTTTACAACACAGTATCTAGATCCTAAATTAATGGATCAGATATGCCTAAAATAGAAAGTCAAAACTAACTTGCAAAAGATAAGGAATGATCCTCAAAATGAGGTCAATCCCACATTTCATGGTCTTCAAATCTTGTAGAGTCCCTGTGCAGTGCAGAATAGCCTTCCAAGGCTGATTGATGACTCTTCCAAGAGATAAAATTCGAATTTGCTGAGGTGTGCAAAAACCTTGATTTTATGCCTTTGAAAAAGGTACCAAAAATGATTGAAACACCTCTTCTTTCCCTTATCCATCAAAAAAAACTATTGGATATGACTTGATAATTCAACAAATGTCCATTCGAAGAGGTTTCAAACCATTCCAACTCAAAAAATCTCGATCTGGGAAAAAATTCGGTCATTCTGGCAGTGACAGGCTTTCGGTGATTAACTCAGGTAAAAATTAGGCTCTTTAACCCAAAAGCTCTGCTTTCGATGGTTAAGGAAGGAAAACTTCAGGGCTAGTTAACCACCGAAAGTGCAGGTTTTCCAGAAATAAACTGCCTTGGGAAAAATCAATTTTCCCAGTTGTGGAAAGGTTGTTTCACATGCTTGAATAGTCGATCGACATCTAGAAATCCTAAGATTTCAATTGGTTCTTTCAAATATGCATTTGGAGCTCAGGAAGGTAATCAAAAGTTCCCAACAAGATTAAGCATCATTCTTTAAAAAATTGCCAGTGCATTTTTTATTGCTAACGTGGCTCCAACTGGGATGGAGACCTCCTTGCGAGGTTTCCAAGAACCTGGCAGACCTTGTGCCTTTAGTATTGGGCATGGAGTTATTCAGCCTTTACAATTTATCATCTGACTTTGGAAATTCCATGTCGATTATTATAGAAATAGTACACTCATCAGGTGGATGACAAATTACTCTAAAAGATTGCAGTAGCTTTATGCTGTTCCTGAGATTTATCTTTTCAATCAACTCTAGCAGAGTGTTTGTGTCCTGTAGCTGTAGCTATGACTGTTTCATCAACAATAAACTTTAAAGTTCCAACCTTTGCATTTTTACCATCATAAAAAATGGCAAAGACTTCTTCTATTTCACTCCTAGAAGCTACAACCCTTAGCCCCCTCGGGCTTCCCCTTTTCCATTACAAAGCCTATTTTAAATAGCAAAAAGAAAAATAACTATTTGCTAACTTTATGGAAAACTAAATTATAATAAAATCTGAAACAAACTAAATTGTTTCCAAGATGTCTCGAATTGCTGGCAAATCTGGGATTTTCTGCCATCTTATCATCAATGAATTTGGGTTGCCACCTGTCTATATCTTTAACCATATATTCCTCAATCGCTGGCTTGAACCCTAAATCTTCTTGAAATAGAAAAGTCAATGTGATTGTATTTCAATAGGATTAAGAGCACCCTTCAATAGGATCAAGAGCATCTTCTAATTTCGAAAGGCACAACTGGGAGAGATTTACAGGCATAAATGTATAAATTTTTTTAAAGATCCAAGATTATAGGAATCTTTGATCAATTTCTTTTATCTCCTTACCTTGCTTGATTCAACACATCTGTCATATGCAAAGAGAAATTGTAACTTACAGACACCTTTTATTATGCTCAGAATACTACCATCTAAATAGAACCCCATTTAGAACAAGGATCTTTTTCTTCTGCTAAACTTTCTTGCACATCGATCACTAGGAGCAAGTCAATCTTTTCTCTGCTTCAAAATATTTTGTCACTTGTCTTCTGTGAAATCTGTATACTTCCCCTACTCAGAAAATTCTTAGAGCAAGTCGATTATTTTTATCCATAGCATTGCTATAAACATAAATTCTTTTTGAAGGATTTAAAATTTAGTTTAGAGACAGAGCTTGTACTCTAGATGTAAAGCTAAGGATACATGTATCTTCATAACTAATCTCACAATTCATTTCTGGATCATATATTATCTTAAAACTGGCATTGACAGAAGCAATTTCTATGAAAAACCTCTCTGATTTCTGTTGTAGCTTTATCTCCACAATTTAAATCTTCTAACCCTAAATGCATTCCCTTTGATTTAATTGATGCTTTTGCATTGGCTAGATTCTTATGCTGAGATCTTTCACGATGCGTGTCTTGAAACCCTGGGCGATTTGCTTGCTGGCTTCTGAATATATTCATCAACACATTTAATGTCTGAGACTTCAATCTTTTGCAATGCAAATTGGTTGTCACTTTCTCCAGAAAATGTAACCTATGGATGATCTTAGACTTGCTTATAATATCAACGAGTGCTCTATTTTAGTATTAATGCACTCTCTAATTTCAAACAGATGTGACTTGATGCCCAACTATGATACTAGAGTTATCTTGACACTTGTTACATTAGATTATTAACTCCTTTGTTTGTTGATTGCAGATACATTAGAAACTGGAGCGTGGAGCTAGCCTTCAGGCCCACAAAGAAAATCCATGCATAAGGCCATGATTTCTCTTCTTTGCATTTTTTAACATCATAAATGCATTTCTGCCTTAATAAGCTTGTAAAAGCAGCACCTTTAGAAAAAATTTAATAAGCACATCTGTGTGCCAACATAGGCTCCTTCTGGGAATGACACACTCCCTATGAGCTGCCAAGAACAAGTAAACATGTGCCTTAACCTGAAAAACCCTGCAACCTGTTCAACAATCATCCACAATTTCTCTGTGTCTAGTCCATTGGGCTATAGAGTCTCAAATGTTGTCACCAGATCTCTGCAATCTTTATTCAAACTCCCATAACTCTGCTCATCTTTTGAAGTTAAACTACCCCTGTCAAAATTACCTTATATCCATTGGGGATGGAATTTTTATTTCAAAACCAAAACCATAATGCTAAATGAAAATTTCACGCATTGTGCAAATTTGAAATACTCACCCGTGAGTTTATTTTTCTATACTACCCTACTCTAACTGCTGCAAATACATGTTTCAGGTATATACAAATTTCCAGAAAAATAATTCAAGTAGCAAATTGCTTGACCCATCTTTATGTATACAACAAAGAACATGGAAGGAGAACAAAAGATACCACAAGAGAACTGCAACCGGCTCATGTTCACTGCTGCAAACCATGATGCCAAACTCTGTAATATATGACATTACTGAAAACCGTGAGTCCATCCATATAGCAATTGGATCATAAAACTTATGTATGACAATACCTTGCTGTTTAAAGTCGAAAAGTTGCTTTCCTGTATTAGTTCCATGATGTTCCTGATCTGATCTAGGACTATTTCCATATGCAATCTACTCTTTATCACCTGGAATCTAAAAAGACATAACCTTTGAATCTTTCAGAAAAGTATCATATTCAACCACGGATTTTTCAACACAATCATATTGTCCATTAATTTGATGAAACAAATCATATTTGTGACAGAATTCTAGAGAAAGGACATCAGCTGTGAAAACTGAATGGTTGACTTCAACTTGATGTTGTTCTTTGATAGGCAAAGAAAAAGGCTCTTCAAAATTAGATCCATAGCTATCATATATAGGCTGGCTGCCGCTCAAATCAATATCATTTGATATAGAAATCCGAGCTCCTTCGTCTGCATACTTATAAAAGATAGGTGAAAAAAAAACCTCTGTATCTGGCAAAGAAAGACAAGCAATCTTCAAATCCTTCTCATCAGTCACAGGCGAAAAAATGTCATAAGAAACCTCTTCAAAAATTTGAGAATAATCCTCTTGTATAACTGATTCTTCATACAAATCAAAGAAAACATGTGCAACAGAGATAAGATCTGATGCATCTACAGATACATAATTCTCATTATAACCATTTGTATCATGAGATCTTCCTTAACAACATAACTTTCATCTCTGTAAACAGAAGAATCAACTGCTTCCTACTGAACATGCTTTTCAAATTCATCACAGCATTCTTTAAAGAGACTTTCAGCTGAAAATTCATCTTCTTCTTCCCCTACCCTATAATCCTTTTCATTTTTGTTTAAAGTAATAGGTACATAAGAAGAACAATCCCGAGAATCTTCAGTCACACAATCATCAATATTCACATCAACTCTATCTTGAAGATCTTCCTCTTGAACAACAATAATAGAAAGAATTTCATGTTCACAACTAGAAGAATAAACATTTTGAATATATGAATGAAATTCTTCACAACAACCCTCAAGAAGAATTTCCCGAGCAAAATACCTTTCACATCGATGATGGAATACTGTATGAAACTCTTTTAAAGAAGATATGCTAGAAGGAGGTAAATATCGATACCATTCATGAGCATCTCCTTCTAATGAGAAGACAAACATCTTCATGAGCACATCCTCATGATATATATCCAACTGAACCATGAATTGATGAAATCCGATGAGATGATTTGAAGGATTATCTTCTTTCTTTTCTGCAAATCTTGGAAGGTGATCTCCCCAAAAATCTATAGAAGGAACTGGATGTGGGAAACCAGGAACTGTTGAGAAGTCAAGAGGTGCAAACCTCCGAGCCAAAAGAGCTGCAAATGCTTTTGACATTTGATTATTGTGGAGTCGCCACTGAATCTGTCCTTCATGGAGTCTTCAGATAGATAATTACAACCAAATGTTGTCCAAGCTTTGTCTATCATCAAAGCTGGATCTTGTCATCTCCCAAAGAAGTTGAACTTCGATCTCCTCTCCCCAACAACGACACCAATTTGTTATCACTCCAAGAAACTCTCCTAGGCTGTAAGTCAGAGATGCCTGGTAACTTAATCTTTTTGGAAACTATTTTCTCAATAATAGGTGTGGGTTTGGATCAAGATGAATATCTTAACCTCTGGATTTTATTCTCAAGACAGTCTTAACTATACTCATGCAACACAAGGCCTTCAAGAGCTATTGTCAGATAGGTTTGTATAACAAATGGATAAGAAAACTAATTAGTTAACCAAAACATACATAAACCATATATATGATGGGTCAAAAAACTAGCCGAAGATGCTTATGATTCTTGCTTAACAATCAAAAGTAAGATGACAGTTACCATAGGATCATTAAACAGAGACAAAAGAACTAATTCCACTCATAAGCATAGACAAAGATGAAACAAGGTCTGACAGTAACAAATGAAAGAAGCTTGCAGGATGATATATTAAAGAAAGTGTCTTTCATACAAAACAGTAGAATATAGAACTCAAAATCGAACCTTGTGTTCATCTTTAGTTTTCATCTTTATAGCTTTTACAACACAGTATCTAGATCTTGAATTAATGGATTAGATATGCCTAAAATAGAAAGTCAAAACTAACTTTTAAAAGATAAGGAATGATCCTCAAAATGAGGTCAATCCCACACTTCATGGTCTTCAAATCTTGTAGAGTCCCTGTGCAGTGCAGAATAGCCTTCCAAGGATGATTGATGACTCTTCTAAGAGATAAAATTCGAATTTGCTGAGGTGTGCAAAAACCCTGATTTTCTGCCTTTGAAAAAGGTACCAAAAATGATTGAAACACCTCTTCTTTCCCTTATCCATCAAAAATAGCTATTGGATCTGACTTGATAATTCAACAAATGTCCATTCGAAGAGGTTTCAAACCATTCCAACTCAAAAAATCCTGATCTGGGCAAAAATTCGATCATTCTGGAAGTGACAGGATTTCGGTGATTAACTCAGGTAAAAATTAGGCTCTTTAACCACCGAAAGCTCTGCTTTCAGTGGTTAAGGAAGGTGAACTTCAGGGCTAGTTAACCACCGAAAGTGCAGGTTTTCCAGAAATAAACTGCCTTGGGAAAAATCAATTTTCCCAGCCGTGGAAAGGCCGTTTCACATGCTTGAATAGTCGATCGACATCTAGAAATCATAAGCTTTCCATTGGTGCTTTCAAATCTGCATTTGAAGCTTAGGAAGGTAATCAAAAGTTCCCAGAAAGATTAGGCATCATTCTTCAAAAAATTGCCAATGCGTTTTTTATTGCTAACACCTCCCATTAATGAAGACTTAATCATTTAGATTGGATCACATAATTAGCCATTTCTTTTAATGTGTGATTCTTTCTCTTGGCAACACCAATTTGTTGCGATGTATACAAAATAGTATGTTGCATTTGAATGCCTTATGCAGTGTAGTAACTTGTAAATTTGTTTTTTTGTTGTGGTGTATATACAACAACTCCCCATTATTGTATATGTCTAATAAAGTAATGGGGACCCCTTTAATTTTGTAAATATTGTTGAGGTTTACCTTAATCAAGTTTTAGTATATGTAAAACCTTGAAGTTCTAAAGACCCCAAAATTCCAAAAATTTTCTTGATATCTTGATATCATTAAGATTGGTTAATTAAGAACTTAAGTAGAATCAATTTCATTAAATAATTGAGATTAGGTTAATCAGGTCTCCAATTAAATAAAAAGTTTTGTGTCAATATATAACGTTAACTCGTTTTCTAATGTTTTGCATAATAGAAATAAAAGGTTGGAATATCGGCTAAATTCAAATATCGTGTTATTTTTATGATACATGATATCATTAATCGATATTGTTTAAATCTTGATTTTAGCATTAGCTTGGTAATTAAAATTAAGATTAGCATTTGATTTCATAGTTTGAACATATAAGTCAATAATATCCGTCATTAGGATTTTTCAAAATGTAAATATTTTTTCTAGTTTTTTTCCATTGTCGGGCCATATGGTAGATGAGAGCCTTAAATGAGCCTTAATGAACTTCAACAACTAATTGAAAAGACCGATTTTGCATTTTCTGCGCATTCTGCATTCTTGATCATTCTGTTTTGTTAAGACTCCTCAAGTAATTTTTGGTTCTTTATGAAATGATGCCTGCCAAAGGAAAGCAGGTGAAAATCAATGATCATATGGCAGAGGATGGAAACAGTCCAAATTTATTCATGTTCTTAGATACCTCACACAAAGTCGACATCAAATGCTGAAATTGGGGTGAAATTTTAGAATTTCTGGAGAAAGTTCATTTTTCATATGAGTACAAGACGTTGCAGATGATTTTGAAAACATATGATGCTTAGATATTTAGAAAATTGCAACCATGCTAGATCTCACACCTTACTTAGATATGGTACATTGGGTCATCTCCAATGTTAATATCAAGACATGTACTATAATAGGCAATAAAAGGAAGATAGTAGGGTCTTTTCGTCCTGAGGACTTGGAAAACATGTACAAATTGTTGAAACCAGAAACCAAACTCGATGACTAGTTCCTTAAGGATTTTTAAAACAAAGAAGTTACTCAGATGGAAATAGAAATGACATAACTCATTAGAATATGGTAGTATGATAGTGATAAATTCAATATTAAATAAAAAATACATAATATGTTAAGCCCTAAATAGTGGCACATTACCCCTTAATTGGGGCATATTAAATTAGTAATGTTATTTTATTTATGTCAGCTTGGGTCCATTAGTTGTAATTGTACCTCCTAGTCTCCTATATATACCAAGGAGACCTTTTCATTTGGAATCATCTTGTATTTGGAAATTTATGTGGTGTATAAGGAGGTTTCCTCCTCGAAGAGGCTTATTATATAAAATTATCTCTTTTTCAAGGCGTTGAGTACTTATTCTGAGGTTTTTTTATGCTATTTTGATATTCGGTTCTTAACATTCGGTATCGGAGCTCAAGGTCATCGGGTTTCGCTCCTACATCTAAGATACCTTGGAATTTTTCGCTATAACTTTTTCTATGACGTTTCAAAAGGAACCACTTGGAGGATATTTTGTAGATGGATAAAGGTACGTGGGGTTCAAATTTCAGCTCCTGAGGCCTTATACTTTTAGCGATATAGCCTTTGTAAGATAGGGTTTTGGAATCATCCTAAATTTGGTCATCGCGGAATTTTTTCTATAAATGTTTTTATATAACATCTCAGACCCTGAAACCTAGAGGATATTCATATAAATTATCAAGGTAGTTTTGATAAAAATTTCAGCTTCTGGGTCATCCTACTTTTGTAGATACACCCTGTGTAAGATAGGGTATTTGACTAATCATAGGGTGAAATCACGGAGGTGGGTAACACTTTCGTAACAATCTGGTCTCCAAAATTCTGAAAAACATTTTTTCGGCCAAACTAATAGTATTTTTCGGCCGAAAGGTGGAACGTCAAATCGAACGGTACAGTGATGGTATCCTCAATTTGCATGTAAATATTTAGTCGGACAGATTTTTTCCATCTGGCAATATTCTTTCGGTCGAAAGATATTCCGGCCGAAACCTTCTTTCGGCCGAAACATCTTTCGGCTGAAAGAGTGTTCGGCCAAAACATCTTTTAGTCGAAAGAAGGTTTATATATCAACCACACATCAATGTTCAAACGTTTTTCTAACCTTTTGGCGTTTGTGAGCTTTTGCGAGTGTTGGCGCGTTCTGAGTGTTTGTGAGTGTTTATGAGTGTTTGTGAGCGTTCTTGCGGGCGTTTTTGCGGGCAGTCGAGCGTTCGGCGGGCCGAGCTTCAGGTGAGCGTTCGTGAGTGTTTGCGGGCGTTCGGCGGGCCGAGCTTCAGAAGAGCGTTCGTGAGTGTTTGCGGGCATTCGGCGGGCCGAGGTAAGTAACTGTAAATTTATTTTTTTAATGTTAATTTTAATCTGTATATTGTAACATTCAATTTAATTTTAATTTTTAAATTAAAATGTAGCTTTAGGTGGCGGCCTTTGTGGCCAAGCCGTGGGCACGCCAACGGCTTGGCCACAGGGCTAGGCCCTCACGGCCAAGTCAGAGTAAATTTAAACCATGAGACAAATCGTTGAGTAAATTTGTGTATTAGAATTTTAATATCGTTGTAGAATCATATAGCTTCTGCTCTAAAAAAAAATTGTTATGAACACTGCCGAATTTAATTGCAGCCCAAAACTTCGAATTTCCTCCATTTGTTGTAAATTGCATTTACCGATTTGACATTGATATTGAATTTGTTAGATATTAATTAATCCTAAGTTAAATTCTTATATCTTCGTGTGTTTTATAAATCTATGTTCAATCTAGAGATTTGAATTCGTGATGTCAATGGTAAAACTTGTTTACAGTATATGGAGATTCGATTTTAACAAATCACTGTAGTCGTCGTTGTGCTTGGAAACTAAAAAAATTATGGTCTCTGTCAAAATGAATCCCTTTCGAAGTTTATATATATATATATATATATAGTTGCACATGTAACCTTTAATCGGGTTAAATTTATTTATGTCTGAAGGTTAAATTTATTTCTGTCTGAAGGTTAAATTTTGTTTTTGTCTTAAGGTTAAATTCGTTTCTGTCTTAAGGTTCAGTTATTTCGAATTCTAATTCAGTCTGAAGGTTAAATTTAGAATTTTGCTTTTGTCTGAAAGCTATTTCAAATTTTAGTTCCGTCTGAAGTTTAACTTAGAATTATTCCTTTAGAGTGTAATAAACTAATCCGGTTCAGTTATTTCGATCTGGAGGTTTAATTTAAAATTTCGTTTATGTCTGAAGTTATTTCGAATTATAATTCAGTGTGAAGGTTAAATTTAGAATTTCACTTATGTTTGAAAGCTATTTCGAATTTTAGTTCCATCTGAAGTTTAATTTAGAATTATTCCTTTAGAGTG
>JASDQU010736486.1:40653-51360 GCA_032191745.1 Picea mariana
TCCACTCAATGTAGAAATCCCTTAGTTTATAGTACAATTAGGTCCCTTTATGTAACTTTAGGTGACCATAAAGTATTTCACAGTTATGTATTTAGTTCAACCATATCCACAACTATCCAACAATTTGTCCTTAAATCTCTCAAGTGATCCAACTATATAATATAACATTTGCACAATTCATATGTTATATAATATAGCATTATCCAATCTGTGATCAGATAAGAGTGCACCACTTAGTAAAGCAAGATTTCTTATGTGTCAAGATTAAAGGCATAATAAGTTGTTGTGCACCACTTACTAAAGATTTCTCATGTTATTAGTGGGTGGGTGAGGTTATGAATATAAACTCTTTGTTTTGGGGATTTTAATGCATTTCATTATATGTGGTCTTTGTGGATCCAACCATAGGGATGTTTTAAGGGATCTTAAAGAAATGTTCTAATACATTTTTTTAGTGGATCCAACCATAGGGAAATTTTAATGATTCTTAAAGAAATGTTATAAGGAATATATATATGTTGTCTTAATGGATTGAACCATGTTGTTGGTGTTTAAAGACCTAATGAATCCCCTTGCTTGTTGTTTTTTTGAATTGATTTCCCTTGGGGAACCCAAATTCTAATTTCAATGACTTTTTTGTGTGGGTTTTATTGATTATTATGAAAAGATTGTGGTTTTATCTTATGTCACTTATCCCTTTAGTCATAAGTCCATTCCTGAACAGTTGGTTAGGAGTCGAATCAATGGTCATTACTTCGGTGTTTACAGACCTATAGATTCAAATGCCCTTCTTTTTCGTGCATGGATGATGAGTGAAGGATAAGAATTTTCCATGATGTCTATCCATTACTTATTTTTTAGTTGATTCATTCATGGTTGAATGTTTAGTATTTGCGTCTTCGTCTTTCATGTGGATTGTGAATGATAAACCTCTGAGTTGAATGACAATCCCTTGGCAAACCCAACTTTTGATTTCAATGACTTCTATGTGTGGGTTTTATTGATTATTATGAAAAGATTGTGGTTTTATATTCTGCCACTTATCTCTTTAGTCATCAGTCCGTTCCTGAGAGGTCGGCTAGGAGATGAATCGACGGTCGTCACTTTGATGTTTAAAGACCTATAGATTCAAATTCCCTTCTTTTCAGTGCATGGATGATGAGTGAAGGATAAGAATTTTCCATGTTGTCTATGGACCGAGCTTACTTATTTTTGAGTTGAATGATTCATTGTTGTATGTCTAGTCTTTGCGACTTCTAATCAGCCAATACCTTTGTTGCTTGCTTGATTAAAACTTTGATTTATCTATGCTTTTTTAATTGCTTGAACTTGTGTACATCTCTGAATTTTTATTGATAATCTATGCATTGTGGATAGATATTGAGGAGAGATGTCGACACGAGATTCTCCAAACATTCCTCGCAAATGCTCTAGGTATTCTCAAGAAGGAAGAATAAGAACTCATTCTTCGAACAAGACTCCAAGTGAGCAACAACAATCTCGTCAGAGGAGATTTTCAAACGAGTCTATAAATAGATCAACTGCAGAACCTGCTCAAGCTAGTTCTATGGATGAAGTCTTCTTAGATAGGTTGCACATCAATACTCCTACACCTGAGAATGTAGGGAATACCTCTGGACAAGACAATATTTTTGGTAAGTTCATTAAATTTTGTTTATTTTTGTTGAATTTATTTGTATTTAAATTTATGTGAGGTTAAATCTTGAAGTCACTTTCAAATCTGTGTGTAGACAATCAATTTAGAGCTAGGGCTGACAATGAGAGTGGATGTCACGAAGATTCAAATGTTGGTGCTGAGGGTGAAGGTGGATTTAGGAGTCCGCGTTATCAAGAAACATAAGATTACACGCCTACGTCCACCTATCCTTCAGATGTTGGTGATGAACTTCCCTGGGAAGGGAATACTGATGCAATGATGCTTGAGCGATTCTCAGGTGTTAAAAAGAGGTTGGAAAANAAATGGGAGACAGTAACAAATAGAGTTACAAAAGAAAATGTCATTTCCATGTTCAATTTCAAAGGGGTATCGAAGCGGAAGATGTTGAAGGTGTAATATTTTAAGCACCCTGACATTGCAGGAAATCTGTATAACAGATTTTTGGCGGCATATGAGAAATTGTCGTGGAACGATGAGGTTCCACACTATTTTGCAAGACATCTTTTTGCAAACTTTTTCTTGCATATGCACCCTGATTACACTATCCTACCATCCAAATATTATGGGACTGGTAAAGGACATACATATGATCACAAAGGGGCATATCGAAGTGCGACAGTGCCAAGGCCTCCACAACCTTTAGTACCTCACCTAAAAGGGGCATTTGCATCACTTTCAAAGCTGTAGGCTACTTCAGAGGTTGGAAAAGAGGCCAGGAGTGCAATCAGAGAAAATTTGGAAGCAATTTTTTATGGTGTCGATGTTGGCATGAACCATCGGTGAGCAGAAGCAAATTCCCGGGCTAGATTTGTTTATAAAAAAGATGAGGATTTAGCTACAATGTCAGTATAAGATGTTTTGGAGCAAGGATGATTTTAGGGGCTAAATTTTGCTCATGGGCTAATTTTCCATTGTTTTTCCCCAAAAATGATTCGCCATTCTAAAAATGATTCGCCTAAATTCTATAGTATAAAATTATTTTACCTTAAAAATCGCCAAAATTTTATACAAACTATATAAAATCCTTAGAAATTTGAATATTTTTACAAAAATATCGCCAAACATTTATAATTGGCATATGAAGGATTAATAATATTCGCCAAGGTTTCTACTTTTTAAAATAAATTTCCATCCTTAAAATCATCTCTGTTTTGGATTATGCAAAATTTTTCCAGGATGGTTGGAAGAAGGTCATTATGAATTATGACCCGAACCGCAGATTGGTATGTGTTCTAGTTACGAAAAATTTGATGCAATTTATGATAGTTTACTTCTAATTCTAGATTTAGATATCATTGTATAATCGAATTTACTTCTAATTGCAGTTTGGAGATATGTTGAATGAATCTCCAGTAGGTAGGGGACCTGATTTGACAAGTTTAAATTTGGATGGGTTGAATCAGGTATGTGCTTTCTAATAGTTGTTCAATTTCCACTCTTTTGAATAAGAGATCAACAAAATTTATAATTTTGTATAATTGTGAATACATTGAATCCTAGATTTAGTTCTTAGTTGTGTTGTTCACAGATCCCTATTCCATCTCCTACTACTTGGGCAGACTTGTCTCAATTCTCATTGGGAGAGTGTGAAGAGGGTGGGAGTTCATAGGTATCATTTAATGTCTTAAAATCATTTAAATTTAATGTGTTCTAATCATTTAAATTTATTTTTTCAAAATTTCAAATTTGAAATGTGTTATATAGGCTAATGTGGAGAAGAGAGTACTTGAGAGTATGCTTGGGAGGGAGATTGGGATTGAGGAGTAAACACCTAGATTTGAGAAGGATGTGTTCATTTAGTATGATTCATAAATGTATGTTTTTTACTTTTATCAAATTTTTTTTTTCTC
Organism: Picea mariana; assembly: GCA_032191745.1. Lineage (NCBI taxonomy): Eukaryota > Viridiplantae > Streptophyta > Pinopsida > Pinales > Pinaceae > Picea > Picea mariana. The sequence continues at coordinate 44,182 of JASDQU010736486.1, forward strand.
AAATTTTTAGTTTAGCCTTTCCTATTCAATGCCTTGATCAATTGTTTTGAAATATATAGAGCCCCTAGATAAGTTTATCGTTGTCTTAAATGGTGTACATTCAAATTTATTTAAGATTAGATCATGATGAAGACCTAATTTTGAACTTGAACATTTGAATATTTGAGAACAGACTCTATCTCGCATCAGAAAAGAGAGAGTTTCTAAAATTTTTTTGATTGCATTCCCTGCTTTCTTGTCCAAGAATGGCGTAGTATGGACATTTGTGTTTTCTACAATGAAGTGAATTCTTTCTTTCCAGAGTATTGTCATTGCCAAACTCTTAAATAAATTGGCTACTAATCACAAAAATCAACATTCAATTAGATTTACAAATAAGCTCATACATATTGTATGTGTGAGTTAGCCCACACATAATTTCAAAGAGCATTTCATTATATTAAATAATATGAATACATCCCATTTAAATGGTTTTTGAAGAACGACTTAATATATATGTGTAGATTTGTGTTTTCTTTGTACATGCAAGATTATATGAGAACATCTATTCCATTTTTTAGATAAAAAGTTGTTTTTTTGAAGAATGGCTTAATATGGAGATTTATGAGTCCTTTAGTTTGAAAGGGCATTGTGGAATTTGATTATATGACCACTGCAGAAGAAGAGAAGAGTATTTAATTATTGAGAAAAATAGTATTTTATTGCTATGCAAATATGATCAAATAACATCACCTGGGATGAGAATTTCTGAACGATTGAGGACCTTAACCACAAGGAGAATTTCACCTAAAGGATTTTGGACTTTATCCACACAGAGATAAGTATTTCATTGGAAGAATGACTTAATATGGAGATTTGTGAATTTTCTTCATACACTATATTTATTTTCAGATTATTATCTAACCCTAATTCACAATTTGTTTTACCAAGAACATAATAACATCACCTGGGATGATAATTTCACTTGAAGGATTTGAGACCTTATCCACAAGGAGAATTTCACCTGAAGGATTTGGGACTTTATCCACAAGGAGATAAGTATTTCATTGGAATAATATCTTAATATGGAGATTTGTGAACTTTCTTCATTCACAGTTCTATATTTATTTTCAGATTATTATCTAACTCTAACTCAGATTTTTTTTAACCAAGAACATAATTTTTCTCTTTAAATTTTTTTAAAGATAAGTTTACAAATTGTTTAATTCATGTACTCTTAATTAGAGAGTAGTTCTATCTTAAATCTATTTAACTGTGGTTGGGTATGCTATTATTTCTTATTGTTTTATTTAATATTTAGTTGTACAATATATATGTTAATATGTGTTATTTTTTTTTATTATTATTGTTTTTTATTGTTACAGATGTCTAAATTATATTTGGTGGAAAATGTGTTTACAATATATTTTGTGGGAAAGAGTATGTTGGAGGATGAGACTTGACTCTTTTGGTATGTATGTCAATTTTGTTTTCATTACAATTTTTGAATTCTGTATTATTTCAAATGTTTGAATTGTAAATTTTTGAATTGTTGACTTGCATGTATGAAGTGTCTTGAAGCGATGGCTTAGAGTCCAGAATTTTGGAGTTAAATATCTTAGTTTTTGTTATCATCCTAAAATGGATGTGGAACTTATGTATTTTACAGTGTAACTATTCAAACTTTGATTTATATATATATATATATATATATATATATATATATATATATATATATATATATATANAAAATAACAATTTATTGTCTCATATTTGATTTCTCAAAGTTGATAAAAAAAAGTGGCAAGGTTAACTAGTAATGAACTAATGTTTTATATATTTTCCTTTTTACAATGTATTAAATTAAACATCTTAAACTCTTAAATACTTTTCTGCTATGTATTAATTTAAATGTTTTATTTTATGTTCACTGTGGATCATAAAAAATATGATCAACTCTTAAATATTTTTTTGCTATGTATTAATTTAAATGTTTCATTTTATCAAAAATATGATCAAACTCTTAAATACTTTTCATGTGGCTTTGTTTAGAGGATTGCATCCTAACATGCCTCAATTAACATAAAAGAGGTGACATTGGCCCCTCAGCCTGCACCCTCTTCTTAAAAGATGAAGAATCTGTCACTCGTCTTTTTATAAATTGCCAAAGTACACAACTTATTTGGAGCAATGCCCTCGCAGTTCTAAGGCTTGACAACGATTGGAAAAGTTCCTCCATTGAAGAAAACTTAAAATGTTGGTTTTTCAAATATCCTAATTCAATCCATTTCTGATTATGTGGGACATCTGGAAATACAGAAACAAAATATTGTTTGAGCATTCATATTCATGGAAGACACTTTTTATGTAATTCGAAAGTTTCATTTGATTCTAATAAGAATAACAATGAAACTGTTTTTTTCACATGAAAAAAAAAACTTTTTTGCTATGTATTAATTTAAATGTTTCATTTTATGTTCACTGAGGATCATAAAAAATATGATCAACTCTTAAATATTTTTTTGCTATGTATTAATTTAGATGTTTCATTTTATCAAAAATATGATCAAACACTTAAATACTTTTTTGCTATGTATTAATTTAAATGTTTCATTTTATGTTCACTGTGAATCATCAAAAATATGATCAACTCTTAAATACTTTTCTTCTATGTATTAATTTAAATGTTTCATTTTATGTTCACTGTGGATCATAAAAAATATGATTATATTAACATATCAAATAATTTTTGTGGCAGAATAAAAAAAACGAAAGGAAAGATAGGCATATAAGATCTGTTAAATAAATTGGTTACATAGATGCACTTAACTAATAAAAAAAACTAAAGGAAAAATTGAAAGAAAGATAGACACATGAGATCATAGATCTACACTAAACTAATAAAAAAACTAAAGGAAAGATACGCATATGAGATCTCTTAAATAAATTGGTTACATAGATGCACTTAACGAATAAAAAAAACTAAAGGAAATATATGCATATGAGATCTTAAATAAATTGGTTACATAGATGCACTTAACTAATAAAAAAACTAAAGAAAAGATATGCATATGAGATCTGTTAAATAAATTGGTTACAATAAAAAACTAAAGGAAATATATGCATACTAGATCTGTTAAATAAATTGGTTACATTTAGATGCACTTAACTAATAAAAAAAACTAAAAGAAAGATAGGCATATGAGATGTTAAAATTAATAAAAAAAACTAAAGGAAAAACTAAAGAAAAGACAAACATGAGATGTTAAAATTAATAAAAAAGACTAAAGGAAAGATAGGCATATGATATCTGCTAAATAAATTAAAATAAAAAATTAAAGTGAAATAATACAAGAATGTGAACTGTTATTTATCTATTTAAGAACATGCAAAGTCAATAATACAAGAATGTGAACTTTTTATATATATTTAAGAATATTGCAAACTCAATATATATACAAGAAAAAATTGAACTACCAAACATACAAGATTGTAACATTGCATATCTATTTAAGAATATATGCCAACTTAGACAACATGCTAAACCATGCAAAACTTATTTGAGAATATATGGTAGTAGAAAACACTTTAAACATGCAAAGCCTGTGTTGATATGAACTGCACTAAAAAGAAGAAATTTTCATGATTTATCGATTTCCTTTCAAAAAACTTGTATTTGATTTTGGAATAAGGTAACCAATATGGAATTCAAAGGAGGAGGTATGCATTCAAGCATTGTGTTTTAGACATGCCAAATAACAACACATACCCCTTGTACAACTCAGATAACATGTATGAAAGAGAATTACATTAGGAAAACGATTTGTGGGCTATGGTTTAGTACTATTCACATAAACCCACATTGTTGTAAGGGTCTTCACCTGACTTTAGGCAAGGTTGTATTAATTTCCTTTTAACTTTGTTAGAGAATAGATTTATTAATTACAATTTAATTCACTTGACTTTAGGCAAGGTTGTATTAATTTCCTTAACTTTGTTAGAGAAGAGATATATTAATTACAATTTAATTTTAATTTAATTTTAGTCAAGTGTTATTACAACAAGTGAAAGAGATGTTTAAATTGTTTTTAGTTGTTACAATATTAATTAAAAAAAAAACATTACCACTTAAATAAGTCAATGCTCTCAAATCTATGATAGAAGAGATGTTCAACTTTTCTTTGATTGGTGCAATAGTAATAAAAATAAAATTCTCAAGATAGAATAGATCCAAATTAATTAGTTAATGTTTATACAATAAAATCTTGAGATAGAAGAGATGTTCAACTCTTTTTTGGTTTGTGTGATAATGATAAAATAAAATGCTCAAAATGATGTGATTGTAAAATAAAACCTTAAAATGGAAAAGATGATCAATTCTTCTTTAATTTTATCATGTAACTTCATTAAGAACATGCTAAAGCTAGAAGATATATTCACCTCAAAGTTCATATACCCAAGTAATAAAATAAAATCTCAAAATGAAAGACATGTTTTTAACTTTTCTTTAATTTTGAGAACAATAATTAAAATAAAATGCTCACTACACAAGAGGTAGATCTAGTGTGTTTAACAATTTTTTAGTTTAAAGTAAAATGCTCACTACACAAGAGGTATACAACTCAATTTTGATTGGTGTAATGCTCATAAAATAATTTTGATTGGTGTAATGGTTTAAAAACACAGATAAAATATGGTTGAACCATATTTTATTTGTGTTTTTTAAGAATGATCCGAAGTTTTTTTTATATATGTACCATTTTTATAAATATCCTATTTGGAAATTTGGTTGAAAATAGTCAAAACAAGTCATCAAATTCTGGAATGTACTTTCAATGAAAAATAAAAAATTCTGGAATGTACATGTGCCACTTGTTTAAAAATAATGTAATGGTATTCCATCTTCAATTATTCATTTATGATCAACTTTGAACATTTTCAATTTTCTAACTTTTTATTTATTTATTGAACATCTATTAACTTTATGCACGCTGCACATACCGAATGGCTATATTGACAACTTGTGACATCTGACTGGTAGTCTTGAAAGTGAACATGAGTATCAATTTGATGGGTTTTTTGAAAAAAATATCATTTCAATACAATGGATCCTCTTCCACATATAAAACTGTTATCATCAAAATCTTCTAATAGCCTCATCTTTTGTTTTGTGCATCGCATCAAATAATATTTCACGTTTTCAGTGTTGTCTACAACTGCAACCATGGAAAAAACATCTGTTGCAAATAATTGGATATATTAGACAACAAATAATTCGTGTTAGATTATCACACAAGTACATCTACAAGTTATTTGAAAAAATTTAAACATAAAAAATTTACCTTCTCTAACAAGATCATAAACTCTATCGCCATCAACTGACACTATAGTTTCATTTGGTTCCATCTTCTCTGAGCTTGCAAGTGGAATTTTCCCTTTTACAATAAGTTCAGTATGTCTCCAAGATTTAACATATCCTGCATTTTCGTTCTTGCAAATATTTATGGATTTTGTGTCCTTTATGCAAACTGAACAAAAACAAGAGTCATTTCGTCTATCAAATGCAAACCCATTTTGAAAACGTTTTGTTTTAACTGAATGTATTTTTCTTGTCCCAGGTATTTTACTGGTGTCATATGAGATTGATCTACTTACATCTTTGATTCCAACATACCAAAAAAACCCGCACAAGACAATAACTTGTTAACTTGAAATCTCTCAAGAAAATGATTGAAGATTGAATATAAATTTGAACACGTTCAAATTTATATATCCTGTGTATATACATGTAACATTTATATATAGACACACCTGCACACATCCCTTGTCAGATTATATTCATGGCTTAGTGCTATGTTGCACCATTCAACAACTTGTTCAATGGATTCAAATCAATCGGCATGAGGGTTCAACTGATACCTTTGAAGTGCTCGTTTTATACATGCCCCTACACTGTTGTGCTCTCTTTTTCCATGACCAGTCTCAAAAAAATTCCAACAATGTGTAATGTTTAATTTTTTATGAAGATGGCATAATCAATAGAATGATCGTGCATATTTGAACTAACCTGCACACCCATCAGACCATATCCAATGTCGATCAACTCTGATTTCGCGTTCTTTCAATGAATCATAAAATTTATCAAAACAATGTTGTACATAATGTGTGTCGTGTGCTCGATCATCACTTATATAAAAGTGATATTCTTTAATAACATGTCGATTGTCGTTGGTGCTTTCTATGTTTGGAAGACTCCATTGAGCATGTCTATATAGAACGTGGAAAAATATTGCGACTTGATCAGAATGATAATATTCACTCTGTATTTCTTTTTGTGCAGCGAATGTGTAATTCTCTGCAAAATCAACTACAGACAAAATTGTCCCTGGTGGAAACACTTCACGGGATTGTTTGAATTGTAGCCATATAGCTCTATGTGAATGCTTGACGTATTTATAGATTTCTTCCTCAAACTTCTTCAAAAATTCTATCTTGCGTATTTTATCTACCTTCAAATCAATCCTTTTGGAAATAACATTTGAAGAATGTGGAGCCGTGCTGCTCATATATTCATATTTCTTCCAATTGACTCTTATATTAGAAAATGATTGATCATTCATATCAATATGATACTTTGAATGAAACAAACTTAGATTTCGACAACGATCACATTTCTTTCCACCAACACATTGTTTTTTGTAAAATAAATCATCATCTTCTCTTTCACATAGAATTTCAGATATAAAAACACGGAATGTGGAAGGAGGAGGTGAACCTGGCCATAGAGTTTTACCAAAATCCAAAAAAGTGTCGTAATACAACTCAACCTCCACATGATAATGACAACAACAAGTGTCACAGACAGTGATGGGTCTAACAAACCATGGTTTTTGTTGCACAAATGTATTGATGAGAATTTTAACTTCTTTGTGCTCTTATTTGAACTTATTAAACAATTCTATTTGTGTCATTGGCAATATATGTTTTAGATGTTCTTCATATTGTTTTCATGCTATTCTTCATCACATCACATCCCTTATATGTGGTGAAACACAAGATTCTTCCAACAAAAAATTATGGGCCAATTCTTTAACATTTTATGCAAGTCTATCTTTGCAGGGTTGTCTAGAAATCACTGTCCAACAAGCCAATTCATCATTTACATCTATTTGGAAATGAAAATTTCTATGTTTGTGCAAT
>JASDQU010736486.1:59768-92345 GCA_032191745.1 Picea mariana
ACACGGAATGTGGAAGGAGGAGGTGAACCTGGCCATAAAGTTTTTTCCAAAATCCAAAAAAGTGTCGTAATACAACTCAAACTCCACATGATAACGAAAACAACACGTGTCACAGACAGTGATGGGTCTAACTGATGCAGGAGCATCGCCAGCACATCAAGAGCCAGCGCGGAGCGGAAGACAGCTGGATAAGCCAGCACAAATTTTGAAAATACTTTGGAATTGTTGCGCAAGTCTTTAAAGAAGTCATTTATGAAGGCGCACTTTGTATATTGAAATGGACCTTGAGCAGATAGCTCTCGTCCTTTAGTAGATAGTCGGAATTTAAATTAGTTAATGCTGGTAGATAGGAATTTAATTTTAGATTTGATAGCTTTAGAGTCCAAGAGGGAAAACGGATATAGACACCCTCATTGTATCATTGTAACATCAGCCTGAGCAAGAATTATCAATTCAGGAAGAGCAGAAGAGCATGTAGAGAATTGTATGAAGAACACCCATGTACAGACATTTGAGTTAATAGAAGAAAGCTTTGATTCAAATTCATGGTTTGGTGTTGTTTCTCTGTGTGTTGATATTGATATGCTCATGAATGTTCATTTCCTGTCATACATTTGCTTTTATATGTTGTGTATGTGATTTCATGGTTAAAGTGAAGTCTGAGAAGGTGAGTGAATGAGTTTCAATTGTTTCTCTAAGTGAGCCAGAGATTCCTGCAAGGAGTGTAGTTGAATTGTCTGCAAGGAGTGCGTTGACAAAAGGGTTTGATTAGAGATAGCTTTTGTTCTCATTCCCTTGAAAGTGCAGTTAGGCACAGTGCCGTGCAAGGAGTGCGCAGGCCAAGCTAAGTCTCAGAGTTGCAATTCTGAGCAGGGTATCGGAAGACTGTTGCTGCAGGTGTGCGCAGAGTTGAGTGAATTCAACACTTAGTCGAGGTTGAAGAGTTGCCGCAAGGAGTGCGTGCAAGAGGTTTCCAAGGGGACTGGAAGTCGTGGAAAAGCTTAGGAGGAGTAGGCCTTCGAATTCACTGAAGGATAAGAGTAGGGAAGCTACCGTGGAAAGTCTGAGAGAAGCGTTGCAGGTTGGCGAGCGGGCGAACGAGTCCTGTGGGGAGACACTTCTTCATTTCGCAGAATCATCAAAGGGAGAACGGACGGACGAAATCCTTGGAGGAGATTTCACGAAGTTTCGAGAGTCGTTGGATCTTGTGGAGGTGCAAGGAGGTTATGACGAGGAGATCCGAAAGGTTCGAAGCTCAGGAGGGAGCAGAGCCGTCAATCCGAGTCAGAAGGACCGTCAGATCTACACGTGACATCGGGTATCGGGGGTTCACGAGTTGAAGTTCCAAAAGCTCGCAACGAGAATTGCGATATTGCGATCCGCGATATCCCGATAAGCTCAGAACCGTCCATCAGTAGGGACGTGTGTCAGGAGATCCCAGGAAGTCGGGGTTCAAAAAATCAGGGTTTTCAAAGGTAAGAAACTCTTGCACATTGGAATCGCGAAACGCGATATCCTGACGGAAGAGTCGTGTGGGGCACAGTCAAGGTTAGTGGAGGATAGGTGGCATAGTATCAGGGATCGAGAAAAGGTAAGTCCTGAATCCTTGGCATTAGGATTCACGATCCTGTGAATTCTGAAGTCCTGATTGAAGTGACGGGGGTGTGGAAAAGTTGATCCACACATGCGCATCAGGTATCGGGGGTCGGAAATTCAAGGTGTTGACATCGCGAGTTGCAAAATCACGATAGAGAAGAAGTCCCAATAGGTACGGGAGGAAGTCAACGTTGACTGGCTAGCGGGTCTCGGGGATTCGAGAGACCAGAGATAGACAGTGAACTTGCAAAGCTGCGAGTTCCGATTTCCCGATCATTAAGGGAGGTCAATTGAAGAGTTGTTGTGGGTAAGAAAGATTCCCGATAGGGAATCAGAAGAACCTTTGAGTTCTTCGGGCCGTGAACGAAAGAAGGTCCTGAGGAACCGGACGTGCTCCGAGGTGTGTGGCAGCGCATTCATCGAGTGGTATCAGAGCGGGAAGTTCTTTGCTTTCTGTAGCAGAGAAGGAGGAGAAATTCGCCATGCCACCCAGGAGAGAAAGACAGTCACTTGATCCAGAAGATAGGGAGGTGCGGAGAAGAGGCAGGCAGGTATTCAATCTAGAAATGGAGAGACAGATGAGAGATCTCCAAGCAAGACTCGAAGACATGGAGACAACGCAAAGACGCACAGCTAGTGCATGGGATCTTAGTGATTTTGAGAGCGAGATAGAGGCTGAACGAGAAGAGGAAGTTGCAGCCGAGGATGCAGCAAATGAACGTCTAATTAAAGCTATTTCCAGGATGGGTGCAAAGGAGAAGATGGACATTCCAGTTTATGAGGGAAATCTGGATGCAGAAGAGCTTTTGGATTGGATCCGAGCTCTTGACACCTACTTCGACTATGAAGAGATCAAAGAGGACAAGAAGGTCAGGCATGCTGTCACACGCTTGAAAGGACATGCAGCATTGTGGTGGGATGAGTTACAAGCTGACAGATGCTGCAAAGGCAAGAAGAAGATCAAGAGTTGGGATCGAATGATCGCGAAGATGAAAGCGAAGTTCATCCCAAGAGATTATCAAATCACTTTATTTAGGAGGATGCAGAACCTGAGACAGAAGCTGATGACAGTAAAAGAATACACTGAGGAATTCTATCGAATGAACATCAGAGCAGGTCATCGGGAGAGCGATGATGAGAAGGTTTCCAGATATCTAAATGGTCTGAGATATGACATTCAGGATGAATTAAGCATGGTTACCATCAGGACTGTGGAGGATGCTTATCAGATGGCTCTGAAAGCTGAGGATAAATTGAGCCGAAAGCAAGGTCAGAGGGGCCGAGGCAGGAATCAACCCAGAGGCAAAGCAATTGCCCAGGACAAATACCATAAGCCCAAAGAGGAATGGAAGAAACCTCAGGGTAAAGTTGAAAGAGGTGGAACCTCACAGCGGGGGCCATACGTTGAACATAGAGAGTAGCATACAGAGCAGAGGGGAGATTATGCTGACGCAAACACTTTTCCTCATACCAGAGGTAGAGGAAGAGGAAGAGGTGGAGTAATCACTTGCTTCACATGTGGGAAGAATGGGCACAAGTCTTACGAGTGTCCAGAGAAAAAAAAGGACGTTGGGGAAGATCACATCACAGAGGCACAGAGGCAAGATGTTGAGGCTGAAGATGCAAAAGGTGGAAGATCGCTGATGATGCATAAAGTCCTTTTGACACCCGAGAAGGAGGTGGAGAGTTCAGTTCAAAGGACCAGACTTTTCAGAACAACTTGCAAGACCAAGGACAGGGTGTGCAAGGTCATTGTTGACAGTGGTAGCACGGATAATATCATATCTACAGAGATGGTAGAAAAGCTGGAGCTGGAGACGACTGATCATCCAAGCCCATACAGAGTTTCGTGGCTACAGAAAGGATACCAGGTAACTGTTACTAAACAATGCTTGGTTGAATTCAAAATAGGAGGGTATAATGATAAGATCTTGTGTGATGTTATTCCCATGGATGTTTGTCATTTATTGCTGGGTAGACCATGGCAATATGACAGGAATGTGATTCATGATGGGAGAATGAACACATATACCCTGGAGAAGAATGGGAGAGCCCATATGTTGCTTCCGATAAAGGATAAAGAGGTGAAGCCGGAAGTAAACAACACAGTACTTCTCATGAGTGGGAAGGAACTTCTTATAGAGGTGAAGAAGAAGGAAGATCCAAAATTCTTTGTGGTCAGAAAACCGAGGATTGTTCTGACTAGCACAAGAGTGGATGATTTACCAGATGAAGTTCAGGAACTGCTGGAAGAGTTCGCTGACATCATAGTGGACGAATTACCTCGTTCGTTGCCACCAATGAGGAGTGTGAGTCACCATATAGATCTCATACCAGGAGCCAGTTTGCCGAATAAAGTCACGTATAGGTTGATGCCACAAAAAAATGAAGAGGTTAAGAAGCAGGTCCAGGATTTATTGGGCAAAGGATTAGTCAGGGAGAGCTTGAGCCCATGTGTTGTTCCAACAGTACTCAGTCCGAAGAAAGACAGAGGCTGAAGGATGTGTATCGACTCGAGGGCGATCAATAAGATAACCATTAGATATAGGTTTCCATTGCCAAGGATGGATGATCTGATGGATTGCCTGAGCGGGGCAAAGTATTTTTCAAAGATTGATTTGAAAAATGGATACCATCAAATTCGCATGAGGGAAGGCGATGAGTGGAAAACAACATTCAAAACCAACGAAGGTTTGTATGAATGGTTTGTTATGCCATTTGGTTTGACAAATGCACCGAGCACATTTATGAGATTGATGAATGAAGTCCTGAAGGAATTCATCGGAAAGTTTATTATTGTGTATCTGGATGATATACTGATTTACAGTAAATCAGAGGCTGAACACCTGAAGCATTTGGCCATTGTGATGAGGAAGCTACAGCAGGAAAAGCTGTTGATAAATATGAAGAAGTCCTCATTTATGAAGACAGATCTCATTTACTTGGGTTTTGTTATTTCGGCGAATGAGTTGAGGATGGATCCGGATAAAGTGGAAGTGATCAAGAATTGGCCATCACCGAGAAATGTTTTTGAGGTGAGAAGTTTTCATGGTTTAGCTAGTTTCTACCGGAAGTTCATCAGGAATTTCAGTGGAATTAGCGCAGTGATGATGGATACAGTGAAGAAGTGGCATAAGTCTTTTCACTGGACAACAGAGGCTGAGAAGAGCTTCAATCTGTTGAAGCGGAAGATAACAGAACGACCAGTTTTGGTGTTGCCGGATTTAATGAAGACATTTCAGGTGAAATGTGACGCAAGTGGGTTTTCCATAGGAGCGGTCTTGAGTCAAGAAGACAGACCAGTTGCATATTTCAGCGAGAAGATGGATGAAGCAAAACTGAAATACTCCACGTATGATAAAGAATTTTATGCTATCATACAGGCGTTGAAGAAGTGGAGGCATTACTTGATCCCGAAAGAATTTGTATTGTACAGTGATAATCATGCATTGCAGTTTGTGACTCAACAGGAGAAGTTGAATCAGAAACATGCAAAATGGGTAGAGTATATGCAGAATTTCACATTTGTGATTAAGCATATTTCGGGTACTGCTAACAAAGTGGTTGATGCCTTGAGTAGGAAATGTTTGTTGATGCAGGAGTTCTGAGTCAAAACATTGGGTTTTGAAAATCTTAGGGACATGTACGCAAGTGATACAGATTTTACAGAGGCGTATGAAGCAGCTGAGAATCCAATTCTCAGAGACAGAAGCCCTTGGATAGATTATATGATCTAGGAGGGATTGCTTTTCAGAGGCAATCAACTGTGTATTCCGAAATGCTCCATGAGGGAGAACCTGTTAAAGGAGAAGCACAGTGGTGGATTGGCAGGACACTTTGGCCATGACAAGACGTTCACGAAGTTGAGCGAATCATATTTTTGGCCGGGAATGTGAGCAGATGTCAAGAGGTTCGTTGACAGATGCAGAATTTGCCAGCATTCAAAGGGAAGGAAGCAGAATGCGGGATTTTATCAGCCATTTCCCATACCAGAGAGGCCATGGGAGGCGATTAGCATGGATTTTGTATTGGGTTTGCCAAAGACACAAAGAGGTGTTGATTCAATCTTTGTGGTAGTAGATAGGTTTTCTAAGATGGCACATTTTATCCCATGCCAGAAAACCAGTGATGCAACTCACATCGCAAACCTGTTTTTCAAGGAGGTCATTCGACTTCATGGGTTGCCGAAAAGTATAGTTTCGGACAGGGACACCAAATTCATAGGGCATTTCTAGAGGACGCTATGGAAAAAGCTAGGAACTAACTTGGCGTTTAGTTCTCCTTATCGTCCGCAGACGGATGGACAAACAGAAGTGGTCAACCGAAGTCTGGGGGATTTGCTGAGAAGCTTGGTGATAGAGCACCACAGCAGTTGGGACCACATATTACCACAGGTAGAGTTCGCATACAATGATTCAATAAACCGAAGCACAGGGAAGAGTCCATTTCAGGTTGTATATGGAATACAGCCGAGAGGAGTTTCTGAATTGAGGGAGTCAGAACTGACTGCGACTAGCAGTGCTAGTGCAGAAGAATTCACTGAGGCGATGAAGGAACTTCACAGCAGGGTGAAGCAACGACTGATAGATTCAAATCAGGAGTATAAACGCAGAGCAAATCAGCATCGGAGACAACTTCAGTTTGAATTTGGTGATCTAGTTCTGGCACACTTGAGGAAGGAAAGGTTCCTGAGAGGAACATACAACAAATTGAAAATGAAGAAAATCGAACCATGCAAGGTCTTGAGGAAATTCGGAGAAAATGCTTATGAAATCGAGTTGTCGGATGGCATCGGGATATCTCTGATATTCAATATCACAGATTTATACCCATACAGGGCTGGAGGAGCATAAACTGGAGATGGGCAGCCAGAAATCCAGTGGACGAAGCAGATGCCAGTTGCAGAAAAACCGCAAATGGAGTGCATATTGGACAAGAGAGTGAGTAAGAAGACCCGAAGGAGGGAATACAATGAGTATCTGGTCAAATGAAAGGGCCACCCAGTGGAAGATGCCAGCTAGGAGAGCGAGGCAGAGATACAAAAGCATGGACAGACCGTGCAAGATCTCATGGACAGGAGCCCATGAAAGTTTTCAAGCCGAAGAGTATATGATGCAGGAGCATCGCCAGCACATCAAGCAAGCCAGCGTGGAGCGGAAGACAGTTGGATAAGCCAGCACAAATTTTAAAAATACTTTGGGATCGTTGCACAAGTCTTTAAAGAAGTCATTTATGAAGGCGCACTTTGTATATTGAAATGGACCTTGAGCGGATAGCTCTCGTCCTTTAGTAGATAGTCGGCATTTAAATTAGTTAATGCTGGTAAATAGGAATTTAATTTTAGATTTGATAGCTTTAGATTCCAAGAGGGAAAACAGATATAGACACCTCATTGTATCATTGTAACATCAGCCTGAGCAAGAATTATCAATTCAGGAAGAGCAGAAGAGCATGTAGAGAATTGTATGAAGAACACCCATGTACAAATATTTGAGTTAATAGAAGAAAGCTTTGATTCAAATTCATGGTTTGGTGTTGTTTCTCTGTGTGTTGATATTGATATGCTCATGAATGTTCATTTCCTGTCATACATTTGCTTTTATATGCTGTGTATGTGATTTCATGGTTAAAGTGAAGTCTGAGAAGGTGAGTGAATGAGTTTCAATTGTTTCTCTAAGTGAGCTAGAGATTCCTACAAGGAGTGTAGTTGAATTGTCCGCAAGGAGTGCGTTGATAGAAGGGTTTGATTAGAGATAGCTTTTGTTCTCATTCCCTTGAAAGTACAGTTAGGCACAGTGTCATGCAAGGAGTGCGCAGGCCAAGCTAAGTCTCAGAGTTTCGATTCTGAGCAGGGTATCGGAAGACTGCTGCTGCAGGTGTGCACAGAGTCGAGTGAATTCAACACTCAATCGAGGTTGAAGAGTTTCCGCAAGGAGTGCGTGCAAGAGGTTTCCAAGGAGACTGGAAGTCGTGGAAAAGCTCAAGAGGAGTAGGCCTTTGAATTCACTGAAGGATAAGCGCAGGGAAGCTGCCGTGGAAAGTCTGAGAGAAGCATNTTCTGAGCAGGGTATCGGAAGACTGCTGCTGCAGGTGTGCACAGAGTCGAGTGAATTCAACACTCAATAGAGGTTGAAGAGTTTCCGCAAGGAGTGTGTGCAAGAGGTTTCCAAGGAGACTGGAAGTCGTGGAAAAGCTCAAGAGGAGTAGGCCTTTGAATTCACTGAAGGATAAGCGCAGGGAAGCTGCCGTGGAAAGTCTGAGAGAAGCATCGCAGGTTGGTGAGCGGGTGAACGAGTCCTGTGGGGAGACACTTCCTCATTTCGCAGAATCATCAAAGGGATAACGGACGGACGAAATCCTTGGAGGAGATTTCACGAAGTTCCGAGAGCCGTTGGATCTTGCGAAGGTGCAAGGAGGTTATGGCAAGGAGATCCGAAAGGTTCAAAGCTCAAGAGGGAGCAGAGCCATCGATCCGAGTCAGAAGGACCGTCAGATCTACACGTGACATCGGGTATCGGGGGTTCGTGAGTTGAAGTTCCAAAAGCTCGCAACGAGAATTGCGATATCGCGATCCGCGATATCCCGATAAGCTCAGAACTGTCCATCAGTAGGGACGCGTGTCAGGAGATCCCAGGAAGTCGAGGTTCGAAAAATCGAGGTTTTCAAAGGTAAGAAACTCTTGCACAATTGAATCGTGAAACACGATATCCCGACGGAAGAGTCATGTGGGCCACAGTCAAGGTTAGTGGAGGACAGGTGGCATAGTATCGGGGATTGGGAAAAGGTAAGTCCCGAATCCTTTGGCATTAGGATTCGCGATCCTGCGAATTTCGAAGTCCTGATTGAAGTGACAGGGGTGTGGAAAAGTTGATCCACACGTGCACATTGGAAATTCGGTGTATCGGGTATCGGGGGTCGGCAATTCAAGGTGTTGACATCGCGAGTTGCGAAATCGCGATAGAGAAGAAGTCCCGATAGGTACGGGAGGAAGTCAACGTTGACTGGCCAGCGGGTCTCGGGGATTCGAGAGCCCAGAGATAGACAGTGAACTTGCAAAGTTGCGGGTTCCGATTTCCCGATCATTAAGGGAGGTCAATTGAAGAGTTGTTGTGGGTAAGAAAGATTCCCGATAGGGAATCAGAAGAACCTTTGAGTTCTTTAGGCCGTGAACGAAAGAAGTTCCTGAGGAAGCGAACGTGCTCCGAGGAGTGCGACAATGCGTTCATCACTAACAAACCATGGTTTTTGTTGCACAAATGTATTGATGGAAATTTTAACTTCTTTGTGCTCTTCTTTGAACTTATTAAACAACTCTATTTGTGTCATTGGCAATATATGTTTTGGATATTCTTCATATTGATTTCGTGTTATTCTTCGACATAACACATCCCTTGTATGCAGTGAAACACGAGATTCTTCCAACCAACAATTACGGGCTAATTCTTTAACATTTTTTGCAAGTCTATCTTTGTAGGGTTGTCTAGAAATCACTGTCCAACAAGCCAATTCATCATTTACATCTATTTGGAAACGAATTTTTCTATGTTTGTGCAATGTTTTTCTTGACGTTCCCAAAGTTTTTTCCATGTCTAGTGTCAAACGATCTTTTATATTGCTCCCTGAAACAATTGTTGTTTGTAACGTTTTACATGCAACACAGACATCTTCTTTTCAAGATTTTCCAAAAGATTTTAATACACTAGTTATATTGTTAAAGACATTATGTTGCACCTTTGTATCCTTTGTCGACTTTTGAATACCCAATAATGATGTAGCTTCTTTTAACTTTCTTGACTTCAATAGAGAAAGTAAAAGTTGAGCCCATACTGTTACTGATTCATCTTTGAAATAAGTATTATACATATTCTTAGTTCAATATCTTATATAATGCTTAGCTTTTTTCTTCCCAAATTTGTCAGTATCAACATTTTCTAATATTTCATCATCAATGTTGATAGATTCTCCTGCATATTTCAATTTAAAGTTTATATTAAAAAACATAACCCGAACACAAATTCACTAATTTATATATACTTGAGTGTTCATCTTGTATTAATCTAAATTTATGTACACATACCTATAGGTGATTCGTCTTCTGATTCAATTTCGGTTTCAACATCTTCTTCGACATTATGAGACAAATCTATTTATGTTTTTTGAAAAACATCAAATTGTAATTACAATCAATTATATTATTTACAATATTTTTAATTTGAATTCTATACTTTGAGTTTTGTACTTTCTGAATACAGTCCCAATGTGTGTCGTGTGCTCGATCATCATATGTGCATGCATACCTGGTTGAACTTCTTCTTGTCAAAAATCTCTATTGACATTACCATCGTTTCTTTCTTCAATATTTGCACATTCTTGTTTCTTTCTCCGATAAAGCTCTTTCCTTTGTCCGATTTGGCGAGTATCATCTCGAGTGCGATCATATTTTCTCTTGCGCCAACTTTTGTTTCCCATGACTTTTATATTTATCTGTAAAAGATATGTTCAACAAAGACTTCACCTTGAAAAAATCCTCAACATTTATCTTTCAACATATAAATTGTTATTCCAATAAAAACTTGAACAAACATCAATTACCTTATTCAACAAAAACAAAAAAGATGATTTGAAACTTTGTTAAGTGCTCTAGAAAACCACCATGTATCGATATCGATCATCCGATTAAGCCTATGGAACAGAGGGAAGAAATAAAGAAAGAAAAGAACACAGCTGCAATTAGTAATAGAAATGCTTTGAAATCCCTATCCTCAAGCTTATATCTATCTGTCCATCCGATGAATTGTGTTAAATGTGTTCGGTCGAAAGCCTATTTATACAATTTGGCGCGAAAGAAAACGATACGACGTGTCATTTTATTTTTTCTGATGGTAGGAATTCGTTCGACATTCTTTCGGCTCAAAGAATGGTTTTTCGGCCGAAAAACGTGGAAACCATTCAGTTTTGACGGTTTCCATTAGATTTTAGTCTTTCGGCCGAAATATTATTTTTTCGGCTAAAATATTATTTCGGCCGAAAACAGGAAATTGGGACTGAAAACTAAAACCAGAGAATTGCCCCAAGCTTAACTGAACTTCGGAGGTTGCGGACTCCTACAAATACTGAGAATTTGGTTTCGAAAATGACACCAGCATTTCCAAAATTGAATCTACTTTCAATTCCTATAAGTTGTTTTCATTTTCTTTATTTTTATCTAATTTTATTTATTTTTAAAAAAAATCACTACATAATATTTTCAGCAGACATTATGATTCGGTGAAATGAAATATCAGTATCTCTAAAAATATATAGTGAAAAATTTGGAAAAAAATATATTCATAATCCTTAAACTGTTATTTTCAAAAGGGTATATTTATATTTTAGTTTTAAGTAAAAATTAAGATAGATACAACGTGTAGAAAAACATATGTTTAAAATCTGCAACGTTTTCAGCTTGGTCAACTTCAAAAAATTCTAGAAATTATAATATTCATCCGTTAGATTCAAAATTATAGTCATAATAAAATAGAGTCTCTGTAGATTGTTGCAGTATATTTCGTTTCTTAAAAACATAAGTTTAATAATAGATACATTGTTGTAGAAATAAGTAATTGATTATCATTCATTTCATGTTTAAGGAACATACTATTAAACAATTGTCAAATTGACATATCAAATCGTGATAAAAAAAATTGAAAAATAGTCATTGGAAAGATAACACAATTCTTCACAAGTTTTGTTTTTACTGTAAAGTGAAATTCTAAATAAAAATAATAATTTTGTATGCCAGAAGTTGAATAACTGAAAATACAGTTTTTTTTCTCATAAAACAAGCAAAAGTGTAACCCATCTTCATGATTTCACCCCATATTAACTAGTCTCAAACATGTCTTTCGGGTAAAACAATGATATATTATTTAGTGAGTATCCAAATTAAGTGAGACCAGTTGCATTGGATAGTGGAACGTTTGTAGTATTTCTGGTATAAGTTTCAGAATCAAATATCAAATATTGCGCTCTTGGAATGCTTTACAACGACACTCCCCTAGAAGGGACAAATATCAGCAAGGTGTGGGGAATTTACCATAACTTCCACTTGGCACATCCAATTTTGATCAGACTTGTGGCATTGCAGAGAATACGTATCAAAAAACTACAAAAATAAATTTTTAGACCTAGAAGGGATGAAATTTTGGAGATATGGCATAAGAAATAACGTTTAGCAGAACCACCTTGAAATCAAGGTTTAAAAGTGATACTTGGCCAACACTCCACCAAAAAACGGAACTTCTACACCAAATAATCCTCTAGATAGTCCTACTTTGACTCTTGATGAAGGTGAAGAAATGTGTAGGGACATAAATGATTTACAAAAGAAGACAGTAACAAAAGATGAACTACAAGGGCTGATGGATTCAACTAAAGCTAAGTTGGAGGAAACAATGGATACTAAGATGGATGGTTTAAAAAGGGAGATCATGGAAGGATTGAAAAATTTCCTAATAGAGAGGCCACTTGAAAGTGAAAATGTATCCCATGAAATTCATGAAGAGGACACAAGGAAGATGAATCAAGAATGTAGAAACTCCAACTTTGGGTTGAAGACCAACCACTTTCCTAAGATTGATATGAGGAAGTTTGATGGCAAGGATCCAATCACATGGATACTTTAGATGGAGAATTTATTTGATCTACATGATGTGCCACATACAAAAAAGGTACAAATTTATTCTTTATATTTAGAACCCAATCAATTTTTGTGGTATCGATGGATTTGTTTTCGTAAATCACATGTTAATTGGACAATTTCACAGAAGAAATGATAACACACTATGAGGATACAAGGAACAATACCTTTTTTATCCAATCGATAAATCTCAAGCAAAAGGGTTCAATTGTGAAGCACATTGAGAACTTCCAAAGATTGAATATAAAGGTAACAAATATTCTAGATGATCACCTTATTGATGTATTCATAGGAACTTTAAAGGATAACATTCAACATGAGGTTTGCCTTTGGGAACCCAAATCATTGGAGAATGCATTCAGGGTGGCAAGAAATGTTGAAAGTAAAAATATGTCTATGGCTACTAGAAGGACCACTCCTAACATCTATCGAGAGAATAATTTTCCTTCTAAAACACCTCAACCGACAAGGTTGACACCTCAATAATTGGAGGAAAGAAAAGAAAAAGGTTTATGCTTTAATTGTGACAACAAGTACAGTAAGGGACATAAATGCGGTGAGAAGAAATTATTCTACATAGATTGTGAAGAGGAAGAAGAAAAAGAAAAAGAACAAGAAAAAGAACAAGAACAAGAACCATCTCAAGATGAAAATGCAGAAGATATTTCCTTTGAAGAGTTGACTCCAACGATATCATGTAATGCATTGGCTGGAATTAGCACTCCTCAAACCCTCAATATAGAAGGATATATCAAAAATAAAATGGTAATAGTCCTAATTGATTCTGGTAGTACTCATAATTTCATTCACTATAAATTAGCCAAAGATCTCAATTGCTTTATATATCCAGCGCCATAGTTTCAAGTAATGATTGCAGATGGAGGAACTATCAATTTCTCAGGAAAATGAAATAAGATCAATCTTACTATGGGGGAATATGTAATGAATATTCCAATGATTTTTACACCCATGGGTGGTGTTGATGTCATACTAGGAGTCCAATGGTTACAATCATTAGGAACAATGGATTTTAATTTTCAAGAACTTTTCATGAAATTTTCATTGGAAGGAAAAGAAATTGAGTTAATGGGTATCATAGTGAAACCTGGTAAGGTGATAAACTTTAATTGCATGACAAAATTATTGAAAAGGGGGCATCAAGGTGTAATTATACAACTATGCTCCCTAAATTTTCAAACATCTAAGCCATATATTCCCCTAGATCTCCAAGGGATCATTGATAAGCATTCCAAAGTATTTGAAGATATTCCCAAAGGTCTTCCACCCACTCGAAATCATGATCAAGATATTCACCTAATTATTGGTAGTGTTCCTCCTAACATCGGGCCTTACAGATACCATTATGCCTAGAAGAGTGAAATTGAGTGTATGGTTAAAGAAATGTTAGATGTTGGCATTATTATACCTAGCCAAAGTTCTTACTATGCACCGGTGGTAATGGTACTCAAGAAAGAGGGCTCGTGGAGTTTGTGTCCAAATTATAGAGACCTCAACAAGATCACTATCAAATATATGTTTCTCATTCCCGTCATTGATGAATTGTTAGATGAACTACATGGAGCAATCTATTTCACAAAGTTGGATCTCTGTTTGGGGTATCATCGGATTAGAATGAATGAAGCAGATATCCAAAAATCAACATTTTGAACTCATGAATACGATTATGAATTTTTGGTCATGCCTTTTGTCCTTACGAATGCACCTTTCACATTCCAAGGGTTGATGAATTCCATTTTCAAGCCCTTCCTTCGAAAACTTGTTTTAGTATTTTTTGATGATATACTAATCTATAGCAAGTCTTGGGAGGATCGTGTGCGGCATGTTGACAAGGTGCTACAACTACTAAAGGAGAAACAACTATATGCCAAACCATCCAAATGTTTCTTTGGGGTGAATTAGGTAGAGTATCCAGGTCGTATTGTATCTCATGAAGGTGTCAAGGTAGATCATAACAATATTAAAGCCATGATGGACTGGACGATTCCCAAAACATTGAAGAATCTTAGAGGATTTTTGAGTTTGACAGGTTACTACCGCAAGTTTGTTCATAACTATGAAAGAATAGAAACACCTTTAATGACATTAACTAAGAAGGATGCATTTTCATGGACTCCAAAGGCAACTCAATCTTTTGAACAACTTAAAGAGGCTATGTGAAAAAATCATGTCTTGATCACACCAGACTTCACAAAAACCTTTATTGTGGAATGTGATGCCTTGGGAAATGGCATTGGTGTTGTTCTAATGCAAGAAGGAAGGCCCCTTGCTTTTGAAAGTTTACCACTCAAGGGAAAGAACTTACACAAACCCATTTATGAGAAGGAAATTATGGAAATACTACATGCATTGAAGAAATGGCACCCTTACCTAATAGGTAGGCACTTCAAGGTCAAAACAGATCATGATAGTTTTAAATACTTATTGGAACAAAGACTATCTTCAGAAGAACAACAAAAATGGGTGACCAAGATGTTGGGTTATGATTTTGAAATTATCTATAAAAAAAGGGAAGCAAAATGTTGTGGCAGATGCACTCTCAAGAAAGGATGAAGATGTTGAGGCCTTTCTTTGTGCTATCTCGATCATCCAACCTGATTGGATAATAGAAGCGAGGGATGAATGGAAGAATGAAGAAAATGTGTGGACTCTCATTCAAAGGTTGCAATAGGATTCCAGTGCATCAGATACATTTGCATGGAAAAATGATTCACTAAGTTACAAAGATCGCTTATATTTATGTAATAACTCTCAACTCAAACAAAATGTACTGTTGGAATTGCACACCTCTATGGTAGGAGGGCACTCGGGATTTTTCAAAACCTACCATAGGGTCAAGAAGGAATTTTTTTGGGATGGCCTTAAAACTGATGTTCAAAGGTTTGCGGTAGAATGTTTTGTTTTCCAAAAAAATAAGGTGGAAACAATTAAGACCCCAGGTCTTTTACAACCATTAGCCATCCCAAGTCAGTGCTAGGAGGAGGTTTCCATGGATTTCATCACAGGGTTACCGAAGTCTAAAGGAAAGAGTGGCATCATGGTGATTGTTGATAGACTTACCAAGTACGCACACTTTTGTGCACTCTCTCATCCTTTCAAAGCCAGTATAGTTTCCACCACATTCATGGAGACATTTCAAAAGCTACATGGAATCCCAAATATTATTGTAAGTGACAGAGATCCCATCTTCACTGGAGATTTTTGGACAAAATTATTTTCTTGTTTGGGTACTCAATTGGCTCATAGCTCATCTTACCATCCTCAATCTGATGGACAAATCGATATAGTGAACAAATGCCCGCAAGGATACCTTCGTTGCTTTGTATTTGATAAACAAACATAATGGTTCAAATGGTTACCCTTGGCAGAATGGTGGCATAACACTTCCTTTCATACTACAACAAAAATGACACCATTTATGGCACTCTATGGATAACACCCACCTTCAATCACTTCTTCTCTAAATAAAAAATCTAAGGTTCAAGTAGTGGAATATCACATCGAGCATCAACAACAAGTTCTTCAACTCTTAAAGGACAACCTGATCATGGCACAAAATCACATGAAACAACAAGCAGATCAACATCGTAGTGAAATAAGTTTTGAAGTAGGGGATTGGGTATTTTTAAGACTACAACTATACAAACAGATGTTCCTCAATCAAGCTAAGAAAGATAATAAATTATAATAAAAGTATTATGGCCCTTGTAAGGTGTTTAAAAATATTGGTACTATGGCTTACAAATTGGAGTTTCCTGCATCGTCGTGAGTACACCCAGTTTTCCATGTTTCGTGATTAAAGAAGGCTATAGGTGACAAGATCCCAATTCAAACTACATTGCCATAACTTTACGAGGAAGGAAAAAACGTATTGGAGCCTGAAGTTATTACTGACACAAGAATTCACCAGCTGAGGAATAGATCCATTTCAGAGTATCTCATTAAGTGGAGGAAACTACCTGTTGAAGATTCCACTTGGGAAGATGAGCCTTTTATACAGAAGCATCCATAATTACTCAAGCGTTGCAGACAACACTTCTTTGAAGGGGAGGGGCATGTTAAGCCCTAAATAGTGTCACATTACCCCTTAATTGGGCCATATTACATTATTAATGTTATTTTATTTATGTGGACTTGTGTCCATTAGTTGTAATTGTACCTCCTAATCTCCTATATATACCAAAGAGACCTTTTCATTTGGAATCATCTTGTATTTGGAAATTTATGTGGTGTATAAAGAGGTTTCCCCCTCGAAGAGGCTTATTATCTGAAATTCTCTCTTTTTCAAGGCGTTGAGTACTTATTTTGAGGTTTTTTTTTATGCTATTTTGATATTTGGTTCTTAACATGATTCCAAAAACATTGTACAAAACCATCGTAAGTATTTAAGTGGATTCAAGATATATACACATGAAATTGTCCCTTTTGATTATGTTTTTAAAGAAGTTCACTCTTATGAGGAAGTCATCAATAGAATTGCAGAGACTTGCGAGGGCTCTGGAAAAGATGAATTATTATCTTTCCAAAGACATAGGAAGATGTCCTTGGGAAAGGGATCTATGATTGATAGTATGCCTTAACAAGGCCAAAGTAAGCAAAAAATACCTACAAAAGGGTTGCAAATAGAAAAATCTCAGTTTGAGAATATAGAAGGAAGACACAAATTAACTCCAACAAGCATGGTGAGGATCTCAGAGGAAGAGAAACTCAAAACACATGTTACTCTATAGTACTTACTGGTTGCGAAATTTGAACTACTCATAGAGCCTAGTCTCAGATTCAATCAATTAAAGTTCAACTCTGTGGGATAGTGTAGCAGACATTATTATCGATTTTGACATGCCAAATATACAATTTCTTGGGGAAACAATCTTGAGTGAATCATGTGTTACCAATCTACACCAACAAAAAAAGGAGACATGCAACCTAATACACGAATTGAACATATGGAGTATGCAGTCTATTAATCAATTTTTCATTACTCCATCAACATGCTTTAAAATGAATAACAACTTCTTTTCCAAATTTCATGGACAAATTACCATTATTGCTGGAAAAGTGTACTGTAGTGAGATTAATATGAATGATTCAAAACCCAAAATTAATCTCGCACATTGTGGAAATTTATTCTCAATGGGAGCCTTACATAGATGAGGTCGAGAAACAGAAAGCAACAAATCAAGGAAAACATCCTTAAATTTTAGGATAATATCTTCTTAATTAGGAAATACTTGATCTTTCTCATTTTTAATCAGTCGAATGAGGAGACATTTTTAATTTTCTGTTAAATTCTTCATGTATTTGTAGAACATTGTAATTAGAGACTAAGTGGGAAATATCGAAAGAAAGACTTGTGCACTATTGTCAAGCCTGGGTTTTGAAGGATTGAAGACTTGAATGTGGTTTATGGTTTGTCTTCATTTGTATGGTACTATTATTCATCCATTTGAATACAAATATTCAACCATTGTTATCTTCTAGTCAAGTTGTTTTGAAATAATTTTGAATACTCTGTGTCTCTGCACTATTGTTAGATATGTTGAGTAATCATATATATATTGTTAACTCATTTTATTTTGTATTTTGAGTTGATTAAACTTGATATGATTGATAACAAATTAAATATGAGCATATATAAATTACTTATTCAAATAACTATTTGTTTGAATTAGTTAATTTCCAATGACTGGCTCAACGACTGTTTATTTTTAGAACTATTTCAAAAGACTAAACAATTTATCAATTCACCTCATATTTAATATTGTTTATGCTCTAGGGATAGTTAGATTTAGAATTAGAAATATTAGTTAGATTGATTTATGTAAATAGATGAAATTGTATTTTAGATTCAAAAAGTTATGACGAAAGTCTCCTCTCAAGGAGTAAATACCTTAGTGGCAACCAGGCCCACATACCAGTGAGAATCGCCAACGTAAACAACTATAGGTCTATTTTGGGACCTTAATTGGGTGATTTCTCCACATTGTCTGCTTGAAATTTTTCCAGGTATCAACATGTTCACACATTTGCCTCCATTATCTTTTCTTAACCTTTCAAGTTGATGTCCATGTTGTTTTTTTACAAGGACCTTGTAGGCCAAAAACATGTCAAAATATTCACTCTTAAGTTTTAATAAGTAAACCTAAGTGCATCTGGAGAAGTCATTAATGAAATTTAAGAGGTAGGTGCACCCAAATAAATAAGGAGAAGAAAGAGGACCACACAAATAATTTTTAACAATCTACAAAGGGGTTGAGGATTGCCAAGAGGGATGTTTGTCAAAATTGTCTTGATGATGTTTGTCGAGAACAAAACCAACACAATTACCATTTCTATAATAAACGAGAGAAAGACCAGTCACCATATTTTGATTACATAGTTGTTGTAATGAGAAATAGTTTAGATGACCAAACCACTCATGCCAAAGTTTGTTCAAGTCATCTCTATGAGAAAAAAAAAACTGATTGAAAACATGATGACCCAAATTTGTCAAATTTATGCAACCTAGCAATATCATCAAGAATTCCAATTGCTAGGAGATGCTTAGGATATTTTAAATCCTTGATTACAACTTGGTGAGGTGAAAACATTGTTGTCTTACCTTCACTTGAATGAGTAATCTTATACACTGATTGGATGTTTTAGGAAAGACTTGGAACACATAATGCATCATTGAAATGATCATTTTATACCTAAAATGTTCCAAACCCTACAACACTAAGAGATCTATCATCACCAACAAATATTTGTTTGGTGTTACATTCATTTAGAGAAGAAAAAAAGACTTTATCCTTATCCATAAGATAAGATGTTCCATAATCAATAAGCCACTCATCAGAAGAAGAAGTAGATGTTGCATCGAGGGAGAAACCAGAAGAAAAAAGTGCATGTCCATGAGAAGAAGAGTTAGAAGAAGAAGAATCAAGATTGATGTTGTGCTTCTTCATTGCTGCATCTAAGGCTTCCATATTTTAAAAGCATTTAGACTCCAGATGACCATCTCACCCACAAAAGTTGCAATGCATGTCGGTCTTCTTACTTTTAGATTTTTCTCCTTTGTCACCATTAGGAGTAGAAGCTGGATAAGATGGTTTGTGACCCTTTTTTTTCTTATTATTGCAATGATGTTGCTTCTTGAGATGTTTGGATTTATCTTTCTTCTAGGCCATTAACGATTTGTTAGATGTAGTTGTAATGATAATCACTTCAAGATGAAAATTTTTATCTTTCTCTCTAATAATAGATTCATAAAAAGACTCAAGAGTGGGATCTTTGTAAGAAATCTCTAGATCTTCTCTGGCAGGGTTAGAGGTAGATACAAAGACAAAATATGCACTACCAAACTTAGCAAGAATAACATATATGCATAAGTCATCCTTCAAAACTATTACGTAAAAGTCTAAGTGTTTTGAACTTAAATAAATAATCTTCAATGTAAGGAAAATCATTGGGACTTAAAGTCATTAATTGATTTTCAATTTTGTGGGCTCGAATCACATTGTGTTTACTAAACACAGCTTCAAGCTTAGTCCAAGCTTCATCTAGGTCATCAATTCCTTGAACATGAAACCGTAAATAAGGAGAGATGGGAATTTTGATTAGTCCACATGCTTCATCATTCTGATTATCTCATTTGGATTTATTTTTTACATCAATGGGGGCTTATTATATCCCCAAGGTAATTTGGTACAATCCTTTACTTATTAATGCATACTCCATATGAGATTTACATTAGAATTAATTGGTAATGGTAAGCAAAAAAAAACTTGGAGAAACCATGCAGATAATATGGATTCAAAAGTTGAAAATTACTGTTTGGATGGAAAGCTCTTGAAAAAATAAGTTGTCTAAAAAAAATGACACTGAAAACAGACTTCAGAAGTGAAAGTTATGCCCTTTTTGAAAAAGGAATAAATGGTAGCCAAGGTTCCACATGGAAAGTAGAAGTTGGCCCACATGGTGATGGATACACAATGAGGTCACTGAGTAAAAAAAATTCCTTCATTCTCTAACTTTGCCCATAAGCTCACGTTTGCAACTAAGTTACTTATGGAGTGACTCACTTTTATAGAATAAATGAGAAGCAATTTTACAATGGAGTTACTTTATAAATTAAAGTTGCATGCAAAAAGTAACTAAAAACGAATATTAAAGTTACTTTATAGTGATTCACTTTTATAATTTCAGTGAAATTCACTTTACAATGAATACAATACAGTTTACAATTAATTTATGAAATAACTCAAGTTTGAATTTTTTCAAAAAGTAACTTAAAAAAGAGATTTGAACTCAAGAACTCTTATTAAATAAAAAAAGTTTCAACCAAGTGAACTAGTGCAAAACACATAACAATTTTAATGAAGGAGGATGGGGTGGTGGTGGTGGTGGTGGTGTTCACTTTTATAATTTAAATGAAATGCACTTTACGATAAATTTATGAGATAACTCAAGTTTGCAATGAATTTACAAGATAACTCAAGTTTGCATGAACTTTTTCAAAAGGTAATTTAAAAAAAAAAAGACTTGAACTCAAGACCTCATATTAAATAAAGCAACTTTCAACCAATTGAGCTAGTGAAAAACACATAACAATTTTAATGAAGGAGGACAGGGTTGTTGTTGTTGTTGTTGTTGCAGTTGATGTTATTGTTGTTGATGTGGTTATGGTTGTAGTTGTGGTTTTGATTGTTGTTGGTGGTGGTGGTGGTGTTGCTACTGCTATTGGAACTTTGTCTCAAAGTGCATGCTTACCCCCAAAAAACCTTGTTTTCTCATGTTCATACAAAAACAAGTGAAATTTTGCAAAAAATAAATAAATATCACCAAAAATAAGGTGTTGACAAGCGGAAAAAACCTCATACAACATGGGATCATCACCCAATCAAGGCCCCAATTAGGCCTATACTCATTTGGTGTGGTGATGTCCACTGGTATGTGGGCCTGGTTGCCACCAAAAGAGATTTCTCCTTGAAATGAGACTTTCGTTAAAGTTTTCCTAAATCCTAAATGTGGTCCTATTTAATTATGCAAATGTAATCCTATATCTAATCCTAATCTAACATTGATAAAGAGATTGATTACAGGTATATAATTCATTATTAGAAAATAAGAAGAAATTCATTATTCTTTCAACATAATACACACTACATATTCCGATAACATTAATGAGAAGAAATTCCACATACAATTGATATTCTAATATATCCTTGCAATCAAATTCACAACCAGATCATCATTTTTCATCAAACAATCTCAATAATGAATAGAACGTGATAAAATAATTGACATAAATTCAAAATAAGAAAAACTAATCATGAATTAGATTTGGCTTGTATTTAATCTTCAAAAGAAATTCCTTAGTCTATGACACAAGAAAAAAATTTCATCCTTCAAATCTATAATTGAACCCGATAACAATATATAAGTTAAAATTCTAGATTTTTCAAGCTCTGGAAAGAAACTCCAGCTACAGACAAAAAAACTATCCTTTCAAGCCTTCAAGTCCAACCCCCTTTTCTAATACTAGAGCTATCTTTTATAATCATTTATCCTATTTTATTCCTTTCTTCCTTATTTTCTTCTTATTGTTACCAATTTATTTTTCCAACCAAGTTCTGATTCTTCTTTTCCAGAATCATTGGAGAACAATGAATAAAATATATTTCCAATTAGTTACATTGTTATAAGCTATATTTATTTTCAATCAAAAGTCTCAAGCTCGATAAGAAATCTGAATTTTCCATACACGTAACTCCTCATGATTAGGAATGTTGATTAATCCTTCTTCCAGCTTGCTTTTTCATTTTCATTTTTTTTCTTTGAAAAATATTTCCGCCATCTGTATTTTTATCGATCCTCACCTGTACAATTTAAAACATAAAACATAAAACAAAAATGTATAACGAAAATCAATATAAAATAAAAGAATATAATAACTATGGAAATTGCCTATTGTTAATAAAAAGAAGAAATATCCCTTGTATCAAGTGATAGGGAAGCGTTCGGCAGTGGGGCTGCTCCTAAAGGCAAGAAACCACCTATCATTTATGACCACCATCGCCATCCCACCCTGGAATCCTCATTAACCCTCCACATGCAACATCATTTCTTTGCATGCACACTCCTCATGACATCCTTTGCTTGATGTCACTCCACCATCGAATTTGATCTAATGATGCTCCTCTGGTACATTTGGATCCCTAGCTCGTCCTTCATACATCTTAGACTCTAGAAGCTCACTCACATGCAATAATGATTCATACAACTCTTATCATGGCTCATTATGGTCTCTATTTCCAATTCCAATGACATGTTGGTCTCTCCTTAAACCTCCTCCCAAAGCCTACTCTCATTCTCTCATTCATCTTCCCTCTGCTTGCTCGACAGTTGCCTACTCCCTCGCCCCCCTTCTAACCTAATTTTCCCCTCCAAAAAGGTTTCTCTTGTTTTCCCCTCTCCCCGTCCACATCCATGGCTCGATATAATTCCTCTCATCACTCCAGATGAAGTTCTTCCCATCGCTCCAGGGGAAATTCAGGTTCGAGACGTATTTCAAAAATTGAGGATTTGGCTGAAGCCTATCAAATCCACACCCCACCAAAGGTCAAGGCTGAAATCGACTTGGAAAAGGTGGATATCATCTTATGTGTTTTATTTAGGATGATGAAGTCATGCGTACCACTGGTTCATCGATTCCAGACTCAGGCACCACTTGAGCTCGAGAAACCCAATACCTAAAAACCATAGATATTTATTATCGTTCGCCTAAGACTTGGGTTGATATTTACTATTGTTCGGCTAAGAATATCTATGGGATATGGGTGGATTCTTGGTCAAACGACATGAGGTGTACCAAGATATTTTGTTGTAGCTAGACGATGTGAAATTTTAGATAAAATTGGTGGATCAAAAAATCAACCTGTCAATAGACAAACTTGTTGGTCTGGACCAGAAAAACTTGGATTTTCATCAACCTCAAGTTCCGTTGGTTGAGGAATGGCCTCCCATTGCTTAAATTCTCATCTTTTTTGGTTTACTTAGTATGTTGTTAAGTTTTAGAGGTATAGGTGTTCTTGCCCCACCTCATAACATTTTTTTTTACAATAGGTAGAAGTTAGAATACTGCATAATAGAAAATCATAGGCTATATTATTTCAAGTTTTGCAATTTTAAGAGGCTTAGGTTTCATCGACTCATAGACAAGTTGATGCATTGATGTTGTTCTGGTTTCCTTAGTGGCAAACCAACAACAAAGTTTTTGTACAATACTTTTATGCTAATATAAAGACAGAGGATAAACTACAAAAAAAATATAAAGAGAATAAATATTATATATACTTCTTTGCGGTTTTGAATGGGAATAATACTTCTCTACGGTCCTGAAATAATATTATCTTTGTGGTTTTGAACAGGAATAATATTTCTCTATGGTTTTGAATGGGAATAATACTTCTTTGCGGTTTTGAAATTATATCTCTGTGGTTTTGAACGAGAATAATACTTCTCTATTGTTTTGAAGGAGATATTTTATTTCTAACATTATATATCTGCGGTTTTGAACGGGATTAATACTTCTCTTTGGGTTTTACCTTTTTTGCCTAGAATAATCTATGTAATTTCTCTCAGTTTCTCTGGAACTTCTTTGCGGTTTTCAGAAATTATTTTTGGCTTCTTCAATCGGTTGAGCAATTGGACACATGAAATGAGGTGAGTCACTTTTTACTTTGATTCAATTTTAATTTAAAATATATTTATAATCTATTAACGTAAAGAGATTTAAATATAATTTATTTGTTTTTTATTTTAATTTTCATAAGTAAAAGTTGATTTGAGAGATAAAGTCAATCCAAAATAATAATTGTTACATTTTTTTTCTCTTCTTTTCAATATGAGCACTCCACCACCAATTCCAAAAACTCATCCTAATAAGGGGAGGCCCCCGAAAATCACCCTAGAGATCCTTTACGATTATATGGAATCAGTAGAAAAAAGGAGAGAAGAGAGAGAGGCCAAAATCCAAATAGAGCTAGAAACATTAGAAAAAAGGAGTGAATAAAGAGACGTAAAACTCCAAATAGATCTAGAGGAAATGATTGATAAAAAAATTAAAGATACCATTCAATCTCAAATAGAGGATAGATTCTTAGGGTTCAAGAGTGAATTGTGGACAATGAAGGATAGGATTCAAGAAATGGAAAAACATAAACAATCAACCCAAGAAGGAGGGGTTGAAGAAAATCACAACTTTAGAGATAGGATTAAAGAACTAGAAGAAAAACTTGTTGGATTACTTAGAAAGCATCATCAAAAGAATTTATCCTCCCTTGAATTTCGACCTTCTTTACTTCACCTTCCCTCTGAAATTCGGCTTAGATATCCTTTGGTTACCTCAGTCACCTGTAGATATTCAATATGCTCAAGTGTGATTAAAATGAGAGAGCCTTAACTCTTATTTATACTTTCATGTAGCTTCCTCAAGGGGTTACCTTTTAACCATCTTAACCCACTTCCCTTATTTTAGGGTTAACCCACTTCTAACCACTTGTCCACTTAGTAATTTCTCCATAAACTTTATTATTTAAATAATTTATTTTGTATTCTCTTTGACTTATAGTATACTCATCACTTCACTTTATTATTTACCTTCTAAAATCTCTTAAACCACTTTGACTACTTTGACCTTTTGGGGCTTCTAGATGACTCATGAGGGTTCTCCAACTTCACATGGCCATAACTCTCTAACCATGAGGAGTTATGTGGCGTTCCACATACCAATGGAAATGACATGACCTGTACTATCCATCTAGAATATTCTTACCTACAAATATATCAAAACTCATACCATTATCCATCAAAAAAACTTGGGTCCATTACCCAAACCTTTCTCCAACTTCACATGGCCATAATGTAAGGCCTTGATTACAGAGGCTCATAAAAATAAATATAAATACATAAATTCTTTTTAATATACTTCTTTAATCACTGCTACTTAGTTTAGAATCTTCTTAAATCTTCTTTCTTGATAATCTTCTACCAGCATAATAATTGACAGTTTAGCAGCATACTAACAACATACTAACAACAGTATAATAATTAACAACAATGTAATGATAACAACAAGCAGAAAATGCATAAGGTATTCAACTCAACCTGAAGCTCAACCTGAAGCTTAGTTGTTTTATCCCTTTCCTGGTTGATGATGTTGTTGATGATGTTGATCTTGCCCAAACTGAGTATTAACCTCCCAGACAACTAAGAACAGCCTCTCCGGCTCCCTAGCTCTAGGAATCCTTGCGGTTTCTTGGCCCCTGAGCCCAAAATTCCCAGCAACAATTGTGTCCCTATGAGAGTCCTCAAGTCAAACTATCCACTAAAACTCCTCTTTCCTTTCTTACTCCTCCTTCTTCTCCCAAATTTTCTTACCTTCCCAAAAATGAAAGATGTCCTTCCCCAAGTTCTCCCCCTCTCCCTTATCCTCCTCTCTCGAATCCCATCCCCTCCTTCCATTTCTCTAACCGCATTATCCCCCATTAATTCTTCAACCACCTTATCCTTCCCATTAATTTCTTCAACTGCCAATTTCAATAATATTACAATAAAGTCTCCATAAAGTTATTTTAATAATTAATTAAATTAATATTGACCATTCATGATAATTACATAGTTAATTAGGGTTGTTACATACACCCACCCTTCAAGAAACTTCGTCCCAAAGTTAGAGTAATTTACAATACAAGGGCAATGACACATGGTTCATACATCCACATCAAATAAACAACATCATCAGTAATTAAAAAAAAACATTTATACATACTAGTGTACATGTGAAAGGAATGCATGTGTAGCTAGCACATACAAGACTCACGCATGTACTAATGACAATAATTATCACACCTATAGTAATTCTTGTATGCGTCCAATCCAATCAACAAGACCATTCATTTCATAAAAGATAGTAAACAAATTAAAATGTTCACAAAATCCCTCAATTATAATAATTTAGCACAACAACGTTCATTTAGATAATTGTAGTTCAGTTAAGCAATTATAAATATACATATATACATATTCTCTTTTCAAAAAGGGGAAAAACAATAAATTCTACTATAAGGCAAAATCCCCACACACTCTCCACTATTTCTATTCATCCTTCCTCCCTAACTTACTTTTGTATTCCATCCCTATCCTTCCTCTGTTGGACTATCTTGGAGCGTCAACTATATTGACCTAACTCCAAACAGAACCCGTAAGCGGAAGTGTCACTCTCTTGACCAAGATTCCACATCAGGCAACTGACAGTCATCATCACATGTCTAGGGGAGTGTGAGCTAACACCGTCCTCCCATGACACCAAGTTTCAGAGGATACACGGTGGGAAATTCCTCCACCCCTCCTAATAGGACTAGGGTCCACATCCTACCATGGAATATATAGTGGCACTGTATTGTTGAGAATTTTTTCATCGTATATTCAGTTTTAGGCAGTCTCACCACTTGAAAAACTTGCATTGGTCCATATATCATAGCAATGCATTCGAACCAACATAATTTCACATACAAATATTCATACCATATTTTTTCTTGGCCGGTGTTCACGACATCTACATTTATTATCATTATCCTTTGGCTATTTCATAGCCCATTGACCTGCAGATTAGTCTATAACACAAACTCATATATATCTATGCATTATCATCATGTAAATGCATTCAACCATAATCTCAATTCAGTATCCACGTACCAACAACTTTAAATGTCAAAATTTTCAAGTTAGAAATAGATCACATAATATCCCCATAATTCAAGTAATGTTAATCATTCATAGAATTGACATTCTCATAATAGATTGCATAATATCCATCATCATTCAAATAACGTTAAACATTCATAGAATTTTTCATTCACATAATAGTTTTCATAATATACATCATCATTCAAATAATGTTAAACATTCATAGAATTTATCATTCACATAATAGATTGCATAATATCCATCATCATTCAAATAACGTTAAACATTCATAGAATTTTTCATTGACATAATAGATTGCATAATATCCATCATCATTCAAATAACGTTAAACATTCATAGAATTGGCATTCACATAGGTTCATATGTCTTAAAAGTTCAAGTGTATCATTAACAGTTTCACAGTGAATAGAAAATAAGGGTGATTAGGCCTTAGGTAATCCTAGTTGTCTAAGTCAAAAGGTGGCATTACATACACCCAACCTTTGAGAAACATAATCCCGAGGTGGTCAAAACAGTGAGGGATGATCTCGTCGTAAGGTCTCGGCATCCTCCCAAGTAGCATATCCTAGGCTATACTTGTCCCACTGGACCTTAACTTGGTCTACCAGACGGTTCCTGAGTTGTCAGACCCTACGGTCCAATATGAGTAATGGTTCTACCATGAGATTTCCCACGTCCGATACCTGTAATTCCTTCCAATTTAGTTTATGAGATTTGTTAGCAACATAATGATGTAGAACAGATACATGAAAAACATTATGAGTTTTATGCAAGTGGGGTGGTAGTACGAAACGATAGGAAACGGGTCCAATTCTCTCTTGGATTTTGAACGATCCTATAAATCGAGGCGACAACTTTGTCCCCTTCCCGAACCAAATGGTACTCTTATTAGGCCTGATACGAATGAAAACTTGATCTCCCACTTTCTAACTTCATTCATTTCTATGTGGATCAGCATAACTTTTATGTCTATCATGTGCTTCCTTTAGTCTCTGCCTAATCTGAACCACCTATTCCTCCATCTCTTGAATCAATTTTGGCCCAACTGTCACTTGGTATTCTAACCTTTCCCAGCTCAATGGTGTTCTGCATGGCCTTCCATACAGAGCTTCGTAGGGTGGCATTCCAATGGAGCTATGAAAACTGTTATTGTAGGCGAACTCTACCAAAGGTAGGTACTTATCCCAATGGGTTTGATTATCCATAACATGCATCCTAAGCATGTCTTCCATAACCTGATTTACTCTCTCATTTTTCCCATCTATTTCAGGATGATAAGTTGTGCTTAAGTTCAACTAAGTCCCCAACGTTGACTGCAAACTTGTCCAAAACCTAGAAGTGAATCTAGAGTCCCTATCTGAAATGATCTTCTTGGGTATCTTGTGCAAACGGATGACCTCACTTACAAACACATGTGCCACATCAGTGGCATCGTAAGTGTCTCTAACTAGAATAAAATGATCACTCTTGGTTAACTTATCAACTATCACAAGAATGGAATTGTGTCTATGTGATGTGAGCGACAATCCCACAAAAAAATCCATAGAAATGACTTCCCATTTGGACATAGGGACATCATGTGGTTGTAGGAGACATGTCGGGTGGTGGTGGTCAGCTTTCATTTGTTGACACTCTAGGCACTTGGCAATGGAATGGACTACATCACGCTTCATGCCTACCCAGAAGAAAATCTTCTTCATGTCTGTGTACATTTTCTTCACACCCGGATGCGCACAATAAAGTGCTTTATGGGCTTCCTTGAGTATGATGCTTCGAATATCCCCACCTTTAGGGATGTACATCCTTCCTTGATATCTTAATAGTCCATATTCTTCTAGGATATATCATTCATACTTTGGATCTAATTGCCTTCCTCTCTGGAGGGTTTAAGTAACCTTTAAATACCAACTATATCCAAGGAGTTTCCCCAACACATGCTCCCTAAGATTGAATTTTAAGGGTACCAAGGAGAAGACACGTGGTCTCCTACTCAAGGCATCCGTGACCACATTTCCCTTTCCCTTTATGTACGAAATACCAAAATCGTACTCACTCATAAACTCACTCCATTGCCTCTGCCTGGCATTGAGATCCCTTTGAGTGAAGAGATGTTTTAAACTTTCATGGTATGTTTTGAGCTTAAAGTTTCACCCCACTAGATAGTGCCTCCAAAGTTTCAGAGCTAGCATTACAACTTCAAACTCTAAATCATGAGTAGTGTAAATCTCCTCATGTTGCTTCAACTTCCTTGACGCATACGCTATCACTCCTCCATATTGCATTAGCACGGCCCCCAACCCTTTCTTGGAGGCATCTGTGCAGATTGTGAAGTCTTTTTCCATATTTGACACTCGTATAATTGGTGCACTAGTTAGTAACCTCTTAAGCTCGATGAATGCATTATCACATTCTTCTGTCCATTCATACTTGACCCCCTTGTGCAACAAAGTGGTGATGGGTTTCGCTATTTTAGAGAACCCTTCCACAATTCTCCGATAATAACCCGCTAGCCCCATGAAGCTTCTTACCTCATGAGAATTTTTCGGCACTGGCCATTCCATAATGGCCTTTACCTTTTCTAGGTCCACAGAGATTCCTTCACCAGAAATGATATGACCTAAATAGTGAATTTCTTTCTGGAAGAAAGAACACTTCGACAAATTTCCATACAATTTGTTCACTCTCGAGCATGAAAACACCACTCGCAAGTGTTCCTCGTGTTCTCTTTTGTTCTTGGAATAGATGAGGATATCATCTAGAAATACCTGTACAAAGCAATCTAAGTACTTTCGAAATACACCATTCATGAGGCTAATGAATACTGTTGATTCATTGGTCAAACAAAAAGGTACTACAACGAACTCGTAATTCCCAAACCGAATTTGGAATGCATTTTTAGGAATATCGCCTTCCTTAATCCTTAACTGGTGATACCCTGATCGCAGATCAATTTTTGAGAACATTGTTGCTCCTTTCATCTGATCAAAGAGGTCATATATCCGTGGCATTGGGTACCTATTTTTCATTGTAGCATAGTTCAAGTCCTTGTAATCTATACATAGTCGTAAGGAACCATCCTTATTCTTGACAAAAATTACCGGTGCACCCCAAGGTGAGACCCTAGGCCTTATTAGCCCTAAGTCAAGTAGTTCCTTCAACTGCATCTACAACTCACAAAGTTCTGAAGCCATCATCCTATACGGTGTCTTGGAAATTGGATCTACACCAGGTTTTATCTCGATGGTAAAATCAAGCTCCCTCTCAGGAGGTAACCCTGGAAACTCTTTCGTAAAAACATCCTTAATCTCTGACAATACTGGGTACTGATCCAAGAAGAGTCCTTTCCTTTCATTGACTACTTCCACTACATATAATCGACAACCTTGCCTCATGAAACGTTTAACCTTCATGGTCGAGATAAAGTGTAGAGACACCTTCCTCCGTACACCATGGATCTCTACTGACCTTCCTTCATCATCAACACAAAGCACCCTTTTTGTGAAACAATTTACCATAGCTCGATGGGATTCTAACCAGTCCATTCCAATGATTAGGTCATACGTCCCTAGAGTAGTGACGTATACCTTCAACCTAGTAGTACACACTCCCAGGTCTACTAGACAATTATCAATGCTAGGTCCTACCATTTTTTTGTTTCCCCGAAGCCATCTCGACTTGTTTAAATTCATCGTTCTCGTAGGTTGCCAACCCACTCTTTTCTAATACAGAAGGTAAAATGAAACTATCTGTAGCACCAGAATCAAATAAAATTTTAACATTGACATGATTTAGCGTACCTAACGACTCCACCACTGTGGATTGATGTTCTTCTTGGCGATTATTAACCGCTGCACAAATCTGGTGGCTACTACTCGCTCTTCCCATTGGGGCATTTCCTTCTCTATGCACAAATCTTTCTTGAAATTCTGGGCAGTCATGCTGGTAATGGGGTCCTCGGCACCCCCAACAAGTAACATGAGATGGAACCTACACATTGCCCTGTGACGGTATCTGAAATGAGTTCTTTCCCCTGGAGTCCCTACCCCTACTTGTTTCTCCCTGAGAAGGTTGTGGACCTGCCTGCGTCGTTGGTGATGAGTGGGATGTTGCACTCCCTACCATTGAGATACCTATAGAAATTTCCCTAGGTGCGACTCTATTTCCATAAGGAGGAGGCCTAGAGCTCCCTCCCCTGGAGAAGTTCCTAAGGGCCTTCCCCATGAATCCAGGATGTTGTGGAAAGGTTGATCTCATACCTTCATTTAAGATCATATGCCCCTCTGCATAACGTTCATTTTCAACTGCTTCAGTTGTTGACGACGGTTTCCACATCCGTACCATGGCCCTTATCTTAGGGTTTAATCCATACACAAAATGTTCTACCTATCATTGATCGATATCCATGTACGAGACATATTTTACCAACTCCATGAACCTAATCTCGTACTCTTCCATAGTCTTATTTCCCTGAACTAGAGCATGAAATGATCCCACCTATTGTTCCTCGTAGTAATCTAACAAATATTTCCTCTGGAACCTTTCCTCAAAACGTTCCCATGAGATGGTGTCTGGGGTAAGGTACAACTTCCTCTCTAAGTTACTCCACCAGTTCAAGGTATTTTCCCTCAACTAAAATATTTCTATTTTCACCTTTGATGTGGAAGCATAGTCTCTTAAGGTGAAACATCGTGTCATCTCTTCCAACCATGCCTCTACACGTTCACTTGCACGACCTCCGGAAAACTTTGGGACTTTGATCTTCTATATTTCTCTAGTGATGTCCTCGAGTGGAGGCCCTCCCTTTGAATCCCTCAATGCTTTAGGGTTACCCACTCCATATGGTGGGGGTTCCACTTCGACATCTTCTGATTTACGCCCCTTTAAAGTCTCATTAATAGCCTCCAAAGAGCTCAAAATGAGAGTTGATTCAGGCAATGGTGGTGGCAACACCGACATTGGCGGTCCTTGCGACGATGCCCCTCGACCTCGATTTCCCCGAGTCCTAACCATCTTGAATAATTGAATCTGCATCAAACCAAATGCTTGTCAAGGAAGAGTTTAAGGCAGTTCACATTCGCTCAACTTATACTTGTAAAAATAGGGTTAGGCGTAAGTTTTTTTTTACTTGTCTGTAAATAAACGCTACTCTCTTTAGGGTAAGTGGCTTAGGTTAGGGTTAAGGCATCTAATCTTGGTAACTTCATCCAGGTAAGCTACTAGCTTGTCTCCTTGCTAACTATGCTAGCACCATAATATACTCTCCAATTACTCTAACTTAACTATGACATTCATATTAACCACCCTTATAATAATATTATTATATATATCCTTGTAATACCACAGTTTCCATATGTTTGTCCTTCATTACTTTAATCTTAGTTACCTTACTAATTAACCCTTTATTTACCACTTCCATACATATTTTATAATATAGCAATACTTTTTTCTTTTTTTTTATAAACGTTATAATGATAACCTATATACACCTTTATAACCCATCTCTCTCTCTCTCTCTCTCTCTCTCTCTCTCTCTC
>JASDQU010736486.1:92469-123118 GCA_032191745.1 Picea mariana
AATTAAATTAAATCGAATTTTAATTTATTTATTTAAATTTTAATTTATAAAAACATTCACCCCTAAATTAAATTAAAATCCAATTTATTAAAATAAATAAATAACTATAAATTAAGTTTAAATAAATAAACTAAATTCAATTTTAATTTAATTTAATTTAATAAATACAACTAATTTTTTTTATAATTGTTTATTATTATTATTATTATTTAATAAAATGAAATTTAAATTTTAAATAAATAATTATAATAAAAGAAAAGAAAGCAAAAATTTAATTGATAAATAATAAAAAAGACTTACCCTACAGGTAACATGGACCTTGCATGTGATCCACGTGTTAATCCCTCTCATTTCCGTAATTAAAAAAAAATTGTGGACATTTAAACCCTAATCGCCACCATTCCTTTCTCATTTGCTTGGTTGTCTGGTGCGTTTTTACGCAGAGGGTGAAGGAGAGAGTTTAGGCGTGGCTATGGGTCTGAATCCTCCATCTTAGAATTGAGTTTCCAAGTGGAGAGCTCGGCATTGAGGATGAATTTATGTTGGTTGTTGCGTTGGCTCTGCCGGCGCAAGTTCCAACCCTACTGTCTACGCATTGTGCACAAATGTTGTCCCTTCGTGAGCTCTCCTCTCTCAGTGGCTTAGTGCTATTTTGTTGTTGTATGATTTGGCATGCTTGGAATGCAGGCTTGGATGCTCGATGGGTATGGAGCTGTGGGCTTTCCTGGGCATGGTGATTGGTGCTCAACTCGTCATTCCAAATACTCTAGGTGGAATGGTTAGGCATTGGTTTTTCTCTTGAGCGTTGGCTTTTGTTTGGTGAGGGTTCCTTCCTCGTGGCTTGGCTTGCACTTGATACTCACGCTTAGGCTCGGCTCTTGGTGATGGATTTACAGCTCTCTGTGTAGCTCTCGGTTGTAGTCATGCTCGTACTGTATTGGTAAATGAGAAACGTGCGAGCACACTTGTAGAGAGTGTCGAACGAATCCTCTTGGGGCTCTTGGCATGTACCTAGAGAAAGAGTAAGTTGGCTTGTGGAATTGGTGCTTGGGCGTTGGGTTGTTTGTTAAATTTGCATGGTGGCCTTCGGCCCTCTGCCTGGAAGATAGAGCTTCATGCATAGTGCACTATTGGTGACTCGTGGCTTCTCCCGGGTGTCTTTGGTGCTTCTTCTCGGGTGTTATAGTGTTGGGCGATTGCTACGACTTGGTGTGGTGGATCTATGTACAGAGCACA
Source organism: Picea mariana (assembly GCA_032191745.1). Classification (NCBI taxonomy): domain Eukaryota; kingdom Viridiplantae; phylum Streptophyta; class Pinopsida; order Pinales; family Pinaceae; genus Picea; species Picea mariana. Next base: position 93,706 of record JASDQU010736486.1, read on the forward strand.
AGAGCGAGTTGGCAAGTTGGAAATAGCTCATTGTGGAAGACGCTAAGTTTGGTGGAGGGGGTTCGACCTTGCCGACCGACGCTTGGCACTTGGTACTTGTTCTTGGTCACTGGACTTTGATATGTGTTGTGACTCTCGGTCCTATGCTTTGAATTTAGGGCTTGATGGTTGTAGGCCAAATCATTTTTTATTTATTTATTATTATTATTATTATTATTATTATTATTATTATATTTTATTTTTATTGTTGGTTCAGTGATTTTCTTACACAATTTAAACGCCATCATTTTGCCCTCCTTTGATTTCAAGCTTTTATGCTTGAGAAATGTAAGTGTTGCTTACTATGGGGTTATAAAACAATTGATTCTATTTAGTTCAAGCTGACAGAGTTCCTTCTTCTACTACAACTTCTAAAATGTGAGGTCGCCCTGAGAATGTTTGTAAGAGTTATCCTACCATCTCTCTTTATTTCTCTGTTGAACGTGCTTATTCAATCTCTCACTTCTGATCTTTCTCAGAACTTTTCAGTAATAAAATGCAAAGACGAATGGGTTTGAAGCACAGTATTAAATATGCTCCTATAAAAATACATATTGACATTGAAAATATATGCATTTTAGTTCTTAGAGAAGCGAAAACTTAGATTTTTTTTATTTATTTTTTTTTTTTTAAAGATACTTCTTTTTATCTAACCTTGTGAAAATATTTTATTTTTTTTATACAGGAACAGGGGGATGTGGCTGTGGCTGGGACAAGAGATGGGAAGATGAGGCAGTTTGCAGAACTTCTTCCTGCCACTCATCATTTCATCACTTGGGTTATCTTTTGTTTTTCTAGGTTTCTTTGGTTACTTCCTTTAGGGTTTATGGGGTTATGTATGGATAAGCCCTAGGTTTGAGTTTTGAAACTAGGCTATGATACCACTTTGTAAGGCTTGGATTACAAAGCCTCATAAAAATAAATATAAATACATAAATTATTTTTAATCTACTTCTTTAATCATTGCTACTTAGTTTAGAATCTTTTTAAATATTCTTTCTTGATATTCTTCTACCAGCATAATAATTGACAGTTTAGCAGCATACTAACAGCATACTAACAACAGTATAATAATTAACAACAATATAATGATAACAGAAAGAAAAAAATGCATAAGGTATTTACCTCAACCTGAAGCTCAACCTAAAGCTTAGTTGTTTTATCCCTTTCCAGGTTGATGATGTTAATCCTACCCAAACTAAGTATTAACCTCCCAACCAACTAGGAACAGCCTCTCCAGCTCCCTAGCTCTAGGAATCCTTGTGGTTTCCTGGGCCACGAGCCCACAATTCCCAACAACAATTGTGTCCCTCTGAGAGTCCTCAAGCCAAACTGTCCACTAAAACTCCTCTTTCATTTCTTACTCCTCCTTTTTCCCCCAACTTTTCTTACCTTCCCAAAAACCAAATATGACCTTCCCCAAGTTCTCCTCCTCTCCCTTATCCTCCTCTCTTGAATCCCACCCCCTCCTTCCATTTCTCTAACTGCCTTATCCCCCATTAATTCCTCAACCACCTTACCCCTCCCATTAATTTCTTCAACTACCAATTTTAATAATATTATAATAAAGTCTCCATAAAGTTATTTTAATGATTAATTAAATTAATATTTATCATTCGTGATAATTACATAGTTAATTAGGGTTGTTACACATAACTCTCTAACTATGAGGAGTTATGTGACGTTCCACATACCACCAAAAATGGAATGAAATGTACTATCCATATGGAATAGTCTTACCTACAAATATATCAAAACTCATACCATTATCCATCAAACAAACTTGGGTCCATTACCCAAACCTTTGTGCTACCAAAATTTTCTACCAGACTTTCTTCAAGGGTTGACATCAATGACAACCAACCCAAATAATCAACAATCTCCCCATTTTGCATTGATGGCAACACTATGATGCAATACTTGAAGTCATATCACTCATGCTCCCCCTGTGACCGTTTCTCCCCTTGGAACCATGCCTATGTGCTCTTTCTCTAAGCTTGTATCTGAGAAATCTCTACACTTTCTCATCAATGGCAAAGGTATCTTTCCATCTGGGGCTGCTCCCCCTAACTTAAATGTTTGTGGGGATACTCCCCCTGACTGAACTCTTCCTTAAACTGATCTCCCAACCTGAACTGTCCTCTTTATGGTGCTTCCTCATGTAGATCTAAGACATATAAGATAAACATTCAAAAGCATTTATTTTGGAGTAGAAATTACTCTGAGTCTCTGGCGAAGATACTCAAAGGATTCTCTTGGAAGCGATTTTGTAAAGATGTCTACCACTTGTTCTTTTGTGCCCACATATTCAACTCTGATGTTCTTCTCTGCAATCTATTCCCATAGAAAGTGATACTTTATTGGAATGTGCTTCGTCTTGGAGTGCATCACGGGGTTCTTTGAGATATTGATGGCACTTGTATTATCACAATAGATTGGAATGGGATCATCATACTCAACCTCTATATCTGTCAGAGTTTGTTTCATCCATAGAACCTGTGTACAACATGTTGTTGTTGCAATATACTCCTCTATTTCTTATGTTGAGTATAATTATCGGTTGTAGATAAGAGTTTTGGATACCATAATCCAAACTCTTATGTTCCTTTGAGATATATGAAAATCCTCTTCACCGCTAATCCATGTGATTTTTTTGGTGCTGCCTGAAATCATGCCACTTGTCCAACTACTTGCATTACATATGGTTTGGATGTTGTCACATATAGTAAGCTACCATTCATTGACCTGTATTGCCTCTGTTCTGTAGACTTTGAATCATCATCTTTGCTCAACTTGCAACTGGTTTTCATAGGAGTGGTAATTGGTTTGCAATCTTCCATTCCAAACTTCTTTAGCATTTATTTGATATACTTTGTTTGAGAAATAAAAATTCATTGGTTTCTTTGACGTATCTGAAGACCCAGAAAGAAGGATAGTTCTTCGAGTAATGACATTTCAAATTCGTTTTGCATATCCTTTGAAAATTTATGGCTTAACCTGTCATCATTGCTTCCAAAAATAATATCATCAACATAAAATTCAATTAATAAAATACCATCTTGAGTTACCTTGATGTAGAGGTTTCTTTCTGCACTTCCTTTTCTGAAACCTGCATGTTGTAGATATTTATCTAGTCTAGAGTACCATGCTCTAGGAGCTTGTTTTAGACCATACAAGGCCTTCTTCAATTTATACACATAACATGCATTCTATGACAACTGAAATCCTTCTGGTTGTTCAATGTAGACTTATTCTTCAAGTTCCTCGTTCAGAAAAGATGATTTCACGTCCATTTGATACACTTTAATATTCTTGGAGCATGCATAATCTAGGAGAAATCAGATTGCTTCCATTCTAGCAACTGGAGCAAATGTCTCTTCAAAGTCAATTCATTCAAACTGTGTGTATCATTTACATACCAATCTAGCTTTGTTCCTTGTAACATGTCCATCTTCATTCAATTTATTTATGAATACCCACTTTGTGCCAATCACATTCTTATTCTTTATTCTTGGAACCAATTCCCAAGTATCATTCTTCTCTATTTGATCCAATTCTTCATCCATAGCTTTATTCCAAAATTCATCCTTGTTGGCCTCTTCAAAATTGTTTGGTTCAATCGTAGATGAGAGTGCTAGGTGTGTTTGTTCTGGTGAACGGATTCTTCTTCTAGTCTCAATTCTTTCATCTTTGTTTCCAATAATCTGATCTGAAGGATGATTCTTCTGTACTCGTTTGCTAGGTGTCTTTGGAGGCACTTGTTGAACTTTCTCTTCTACTTCTATCTAATCCTCTTCATCTTCCGTTTCTACTTCTTGTTCATCTTTTACTTCTTCTTTGTAAAGTTGTTCCATTGATTCACTTTCTTCTTCCTTTAATTATCGTCCACTTGTTTCATCAATTGTTACATTGATGCTTTCCACAACTTTGTTCAACCTCAGATTGTAACACTTGTATGTTTTCCTTGTACTTGAGTAACCAACAAGTACTCCTTTGTCCACATGAGAGTCAAACTTTCCCATTCTACCATCTTCTGTTTCGATGTAGCATTTTCTTCCAAATACTCTGAAGTGCTTCACATTTGTTGGTCTTCCTTTCCATAGCTCGTAGGGAGTTTTGTTATTGTTGTTTCTAAGAATTACTTTGTTTTGAATGTGAACCGTTGTATGCATTGTATGTGTCCAAAAGATATCTATCAATTTGGAATCCATTAACATTGTTCTAGCCATTTCATGTATTGTCATGTTCTTTCTTTCAACAACTCCATTATGTTGAGGTGTCCTAGCAACAAAGAATTGCATGTGTATTCCATGCTTGCTGCAGTAGTCCATAAATTCATTTGAAGTGAACTCTCCTCCATTATCAAATCTCAAACATTTTATTTTTGAATCCATTTCATTTTCAACCAATTCCTTGTAGACCTTGAAGTTTTCAAAAGCTTCTGACTTATTCCTGAGAAAGCAAACTGCAGTCATTCTTGTATAATCATCAACTAATAACATAAAGTATTTATCACCTTTTAAACCCTTCGTTGTAGTTGGTCCAACTAGATCAGTATGCACAATTTCCAGTGGTCTTGTCGTTGAATATTCTTTTGATTTAAACCTGGTCTTTGTTTTCTTTATGTGTTGACATTGCTTGCATAAAGTGTTGGTTGGTTTCGTAATTTGGGGCATTTCTATAACTGCTTCCTTTTTTCTGACTTTGACAAGGTTATCAAAGTGTATGTGACCCATTATTCTGTGCCATAGCCAACTTTCATCTTCCTTTCCTAGACGTCACTTTTCATTTCCAATTTCACTTAGTACATATATGTTTCTTGAAGTTCTTGCAGTTGTTGCAATCAATGTTCCTTAACCTTCTTTTCTTATCTCGCACTTTTGTGAATCGAAAGTAAATTTATGACCTTGGTCACACATTTGACTCACACTTAGAAGATTATGTTTCATATCTTCTACTAATAAAACATTTTCTTCCTTGGTATTGTTGTTTCCAATTCTGACTGTGCATTTTCCAATGATTTTAGTTAAATAATCATTTCTAAAGGAGACCAGTCCATCTCTTTCCTTTCTTAATGTAAGAAACATGTCTGTATCACCTGTCGTGTTTTGAACAACCATTGTCAACATACCAACCATGTTTCTTCGTCTTAACTTGTAGAGCGAGTGTGCATTCTTCATTGCTATATTGATTATGTTTTCTTATCCATGTTCTTTTTTGAGCTTCATGTCTGTGACTGTTGTTGTTTTGTTGTGGTTCTCTAGGAGGAACTATCATTCTGCAATCTTTGGTCATGTGTCCAAAGTTGTTACACTTGTAGAATTCCACTTCAGTGCTCAATGATTCAAACATGTTGTAACTTCTTCTTTGTGTTTCACTAGGCCTTCTTGGATAACCCTTTTGTGTATTACTTTTAAGGTTGTTTATGTTTATGTTTCTAGATTTGCAACTCATAGATTTATGTCCAAAATTATTAAATGCATAACATAAACCAAAAAAGATAGTTTGATACCTAGGAGTTGAATATCTTCTGAAAGGAATTTCTCTTTTGAATCCTTCTTCTTCCTAAGGCCTATCTGTCGATTGTTGATTGTGAAATCTGAATCTTCTCAGTGGAGGAGTGTCCCTATAATCTTCCTTGTAGATCTTCCTATCCCCTTTGATTTTTTATGCATAGATTTTTGGATATGTTTCTTGTTATGTTGTTTTGGAGCTTGATCCCTTTTCTGTTTGATTGTATCCAAGTCCATACTTTTCATCATGAGGTTTTTGACTATTGATAATGTCATCCAAAAATTTTGAGTTGTTCTGCATATTTTTCTTTTGAAGATCCCTTCTTAATGTGACAATCTCTACTTCCAGTTTTTCAATGATCATGTCTCTTTCTTCTAATTGTTCTTTGAGTGTTTCTTCAATTCTTTTATCTTCTTCTATTTGAACCTTCAAATTTGTGATCATTTGTTCTAGTTCCTGAGTGTCTTCTTTCTTGTCTAGTTCTTCTTGTAGCTTCTTGGTTTTCCTCTTTTCTCTTATTATAACTTCTATGGCACAAAAAAATTCTTCTTGGTAGTCAAATTTTTCCTCTTCATATTCTTCTTCGGCCTCTTCATATTCTTCTTCGATATCTTCTTTGTCAAAGTATTCTACTTCCATGAATAGAACTCTTTCTATCTCACTATCATTGACTTCATCTTCATCTGATGATGAGATGTCTTCTTTGGTGCATAAGCTTTTCTTGAAAACTTTATTTGTGGTTCCTTTGCCTTTATACGTTTGTTTTCTATTTGAGTAATCTTCATCATTCCTCTTATTTTTATAATGAGGACATTTGTTAGAAAAATGACCAATACCATCACAATTAAAAAAAATCAAAGGAAACTTACCTCTATATATGTTGTTGGTTCCCTTGTTCAATCTTATGACGAAGTTGGCCACTTCTTCATCATTTTCTGAGATGTCACTGTTGTTGCTATGTTCTTTTTCCTTTTGCTTTCTCTTTTGCTTTGACCTTTTGGATGCTTTGAAAGATGCTTCTTTTATATCTGGATTTTCCTGTTTAGTTCTCATTTCATATGCTATGAAGATTCCATGTAGTTCGTCCATGCTTATTGAGTCTAGATTTGTTCTTTATTCTAGTGCTGATATCTTAGGGTGAAATCTTATAGGAAGAGATCTTAGTACCTTTTGAACAATTGCAGATTCTTTGATTTCTTCTCCCAATCCTATGATTTCATTTATTGTTTCATCGAATCGTAAGAAATAAGCTGCAATATTCTCATCTTCCTTCATCTTTAGTTGTTCAAACTAACCTCTCTAAGTTTGAAGCTTTACTACTTTGACTTTTGAATCTCCTTCATAAATATTTTGAAGTTTGTCCCAAATCTCTTTAGCGGATTTACAATGTATAACTTTGGTGAATACTGATTCACAAAGACCATTCAGAAGTGCATTTGTGGATTTGGAATTATTTTAACTGAGTTTTATTGCTCTTTCATTTGTCGGCGGAACTGTTGGTTCTTTGTATCCATCTGCTCCAATATGCATACTTATGTCCATCAGAATTTAGTATTCCATTTTTATACATGTTGTTTCTCTCCATGATCTACCTTTCAGTGATTAAACTGATTTCTGAAGGAACCTTCTCTCATACCAATTGTTGGATTACTTAGAAAGCATCATGAAAAGAATTTATCCTCCCTTGAATTTTGGCCTTCTTTACTTCACCTTCCCTCTGAAATTCAGCTTAGATATCCTTTGGTTACCTCAATCACATGTAGATATTCAATATGCTCAAGTGTGATTAAAATGAGAGAGCCTTGCCTCTTATTTATACTTTCATGTAGCTTCCTCAAGGGTTTACCTTTTAACCATCTTAACCCACTTTCCTTATTTTAGGGTTAACCCACTTCTAATTTCTCTATTAACTTTTTTATTTAAATAATTTATTTTGTATTCACTTTGACTTATAGTACACTCATCACTTCACTTTATTATTTACCTTCTAAAATCTCTTAAACCAATTTGACTACTTTGACCTTTTGGGGCTTCTAGATTACTCATGAGGGTTCTCCAACTTCACATGGCCATAACTCTCTAACCGTGAGGAGTTATGTGACATTCCACACAACCAATGGAAATAGAATGACCTGTAATATCCATATAGAATATTTGTACCTGCAAATATATCAAAACTCATACCATTATCCATCAAACAAACTTGGGTCCATTATCCAAACCTTTCTCCAACTTCACATTGCCATAACTCTCTAACCGTGAGGAGTTATGTGACGTTCCACATACCATCGGAAAGGTCATGACATGTACTATCCATATCAAAAAGTATTACCTACAAATATATCAAAACTCAAACTATTATACATCAAACAAACTTGGGTCCATTACCCAAACCTTTGTGCTACCAAAATTTACAGTTATGGTTTTTGACTAATCCAAAATTAGTCATGTGAGACTAAAGTAAAGTTTGATGAAACTGCTAGTCTCTTGTTGTTAAAGTTAAGGAAGGTTTGTAGGTATGTGATCATATACACTACGTCTATTACAGAGCTACAAATCAGATTTGGATGATGAAATTGATGAGAGCTTTTGGTTGAGATACATGTTGGGTACATGGTTGAAACAAGTAGTTGATGAGTTGGCACATACATGAGGTGTATAGTTGATGTTGGTACATCTTGATGAGTCATAGTTTATGTGTATTTGATGCATGATTGGTACATATTTGGTGCATGGTTGATGCACTCGTTGATGGTACATTTTGAGGTATAGGTTGGTGCATGGTTGATGCACTTGTTTATGGTACAGGTTGATTACAAGTTGTTTGGTACAAGTTCATGCACTTGTTTATGGTACAGGTTGATTACAGGTTGATTGGTACAGGTTGTTGCAATGGTATATCTCATAGTAATAGTGTGATAGTGGTTCCATCATTCTACTTCAATGTCAGGGCGGTTGAACGGGGAAATGACAGGTGTTTATAGCCACCTTCCGGTTGTAGCCGGAGAACATAGCGGTTGTAGCCTCCTTCTGGTTGTAGCCAGAGAATTGGGGAGTTGGATTTTTCCTCAAGATGTAGCCTGAGAAACTAAGAGGTTGGATCCTCCTTCCAGTTGCAGCTGGAAAAAAAAAAGGAAGTTGGTGCTTCTAATGAATGTAATTCTTAAAGATATATAAGAAAAAGCATTCCTTGGTTTTCTCCTGCTTTGGGTTTCCACGTAAAAACGTTGGTGTATTGTGTATGTGTTTTCAGAAAGTTGTCTTAGGTTGATGGACAGTTGGCATGGATTTTTGGTTGTCATTGATTTCAACCATTGGAAAGTGATATTTTAGATTGATTTCAACCCTTGGTGATTGATGTCAACCCTTGGAGAAAGTATGGTAGCGAATTTCGGTAGCAAAAAGGTTTGGGTAATGGACCCAAGGTTGTTTCATGTATAATGGTATGAGTTTTAATATATTTGAGGGTTTGACTATTATATATGAATATCACATGTCATTCCATTTTTGGTGGTATGTGGAACGTCACATAACTCCTCACGGTTAGAGAGTTATGGCCATGAGAAGTTGGAGAACCCAGGTTTGGGTAATGGACCCAAGTTTGTTTGATGGATAATGGTATGTGTTTTGATATATTTATAAGAAAGAATATTCTATATGGATATTACATGTCATTCCATTTCCATTGGTATGTAGAATGTCACATAACTCCTCACGGTTAGAGAGTTATGGCCATGTGAAGTTATAGAACCCTCATGAGTCATCTAGAAGCCCCAAAAGGTCAAAGTAGTCAAAGTGGTTTAAGAGATTTTAGAAGGTAAATGATAAAATGAAGTGATGAGTGTACTATAAGTCAAAGTGAATACAAAAGAAATTATTTAAATAATAAATTTAATGGAGAAATTAGAAGTGGGTTAACCCTAAAATAAGGAAAGTGGGTTAAGATGGTTAAAGGGTAACCCCTTGAGGAAGCTACATGAAAGTATAAATAAGAGGTAAGGATCTCTCATTTTAATCACACTTGAGCATATTGAATATCTACAGGTGACTGAGGTAACCAAAGGATATCTAAGTTGAATTTCAGAGGGAAGGTGAAGTAAAAAAGGCCGAAATTCAAGGGAGGATAAATTCTTTTGATGATGTTTTCTAAGGTATGTTATTTACACGTCATCTCACCATTTTCGCAATAAATATTTTCTAGAATGATTCAGACCGTGAAATTGGGAAGCCATTGAGAAAACATATCCAAGTAGCTGTGATACAAATTTTAGCTTGTGGGTCATTGTATTTTTGGAGTTACACACCGTGGAAAATAGAGTTTGTGGCTAATCCTGAAACTAGTCCAAAACATGTGTTTTGGGTAAAAACGTCATAACTTCTTCATGATAGATATAAATTTAGTAAGACCAAATGTATTGGTGATAGTATAGTATCTAGTATTATGTGTACAATTTTTAGATCCATACAACAAATATTCCATGTGGGGCATGCTCTACAAGTTCGCTCTCTAGAATAAGCCAGAATTTAACAAGGTATGTATTTTTTTATATAACTCCTTTTCTGAAAGGTTCCAAGTAGTGAAGTCTGGAGGGATTGCATAAAAATACACTGAAGAACATTGTGTACCATTTTTAAATATTTATTCATTACATTTACATAGTTAGGATTATTTCAAGTTAGGGTTGTTGACTAATCCAAAATTAGTCATGTGAGACTAAAGTAAAGTTTGATGAAAATGCTAGTCTGTTGTTGTTAAAGCTAAGGAAGGTTTGTAGGTATGTGATCTTATACACCAGGTCTATTACAGAGTTACAAATCAAATTTGGATGATGAAATTGATGAGGTATTTTGGTTGATGTACATGTTGGGTACATGGTTGAGACAAGTAGTTGATGAGTTGGCACATACATGAGGTGTATAGTTGATGATGTTGGTACATATTGATTAGTCATAGTTGATGAGTAGATCTGATTTGGTTGATAATATTAATAAGACATGTTGTTTTGATAGGTTGTTTGGACAGGTTGTTGTGATAGGTTATTCGTACAAGTTTGGTGCATGGTTGATGCACTCGTTGATGGTACAGGTTGGTGCATGGTTGATGCACTTGTTTATGGTACAGGTTGATTATAGGTTGTTTGGTACAGGTTGGTGCATGGTTGATGCACTTGTTTATGGTACAGGTTGATTACAGGTTTTTTGGTACAATTTGGTGCATGGTTGATGCACTTGTTTATGGTATAGGTTGATGCATAGTCAATGCATGGTTCAGGTTATTGGTACAGGTTTTTTGGTGTAGGTTGATTGGTACATGTTTACAGTAGCATTTATCACAATGATAGAGTGATATTGGTTCCATCATTCTACTTCTAGATCAGGGTGGTTGGACGAGGCAAGAAAAGGTGGTTGTAGCCACCTTTTGGTTGTAGCCGAAGAACATAGGGGGTTGTAGCCTCCTTCTGGTTGTAGCCAGAGAATTGGGGAGTTGGAACTTCCCTCAGGTTGTAGCCTGAGAAACTAGGGGGTTGTAGCCTCCTTTTGGTTGTAGCCAGAGAATTGGGGAGTTGGAGCTTCCTTCAGGTTGTAGCATGAGAAACTAGGGGGTTTGAACCTCCTTCCAGTTGCAGTTGGAAAACAAAGGAAATTGGTTCTTCCAATGAATGTAATTCTTAAAGACATATAAGAAAAATCATTATGTGGTTTTCTCCCGCTTTGGGTTTCCACATAAAAACATCGGTGCACTGTGTATGTGTATGATTTCTCATTTGTTCATTGTTTATTTACTCTGCAACTATTGGACGATAATGCCACATTGATATAGAACTTGAATTTTGTGGTTAAAAGGGATTATTTCTCTATTATTGATTCACCCCCATCTCAGTAATCCAACAATTGGTATCAGAGCAGGTTCCTTCATGAAACAATTTAACCACTGGAAGGAGATCATGGATTATTTTGAGAATGGAGTACCATTGTTTAATGGTCATAATGGTTTAAAGTATGAGTTATGGAGTGGAATGATGAAATTATTTTTAGAGGCATGGGGATATTATATTTGGCTATCATTCGTTACAGGATATGATAGTTCAAAAAGGGAAAAGACTGCAGCCAAGAAGGAATTGAAGAAGAATAACAAAATAGCAATGGATTTCATCTCAGAAGGATTACCTAATCTGGTAAGAGAAAAGGTTGGAAAATGTTCATCAGCTAAAGAACTTTGGGATAAGTTACATGACATATATTCTTCACCCATCGCAGATTTAAAAAATGCCAAAGAAAATGCAGGTACAGATCAAGAAGAAATGTGTTCACCATGTCAAACAGATTCGGAAGATGAAGAGTACATAATCAACAAAGGTATGTTGTTTTGATTTAATTGTGAAAAACACGAACATATTGAAATAGAATGCCATGAATGAAATGAGACAGAAAAACTAATTGAAAAGGAAGACAATTATGAAGCATAATTGATTAGTGCTTTAGATGAACTATAAAAAATAAAAAGAAGAAAACAAGTCACTCAAGAAAGAGTTGATGAAAGAAAAGGAAAGTGTTCACATTTTTTAAGAAGCCCAATATATCATCAAGAACTTAAGAACTCAACTAGAAGAATCCAGAAATATCGAAGAAAATCTTGAATATCAAAAGCAGTATTTGGAAGCCAACATAGCAGCACAGAAGGAAGAAGCAAAAATGAGAGAGAAGATATTAACAGATCACCTTAAGAAAAGAACTAACAATCTAAACCAGCTTGAGGCAGAGTTTGGTCATGAAGAAAGGACTTGAAGAAGAAATAATCACATTAAAAATCCAACTTGAAGAAGTGAAAAGAACAGAAGAAGTCATGAAGTCTCATATAATGAAGAAAGAAGAAGAGGTTGAGAAGCTTGAAGAAGAAGTTGTCACATTGAGAAGTAAAATCGTCAAGATCAACAAGAAGGTTGAAGAGACACAAACATCCACATCAGTTAAAGAGAATGAAGAGAAGCACTCTAGATTGCTAGAAAAGAAGAATGAAAAAAATAAAAAGAGTTATGCAGAAGTACTCAAAGGAAGGAATCATGGTCAACTAGAATCTAAGAAAACTATTAAAGATACATCTTCAAGAAGACCATCCATGTTCAAGCCACAAAGAAGCTTCAATCATGATCATGATCAGTCAAGGCATAAATTCAGAAGGACTACACCATAAAGAATATCATTCACTCCCAGGTATGCAAAGTTTTTTTATGGTCATTCTTTTTATTGTATTAATTTTGGACGTAAGGTTGCAGATTGCAGGGATTATAAAAAAAATGTTCAAGCAAGAAATGCCTATGTGGCCCCATGTAACATTGAATGTTACAAATTTCATAACTATGGACACATAGCTAGTGATTCTAGAAGCATAATCGATACTTCCATGAAAGAGAACACTTAAATCAAATATAAGAAAGTATGGATAAGAAAACATGAAGACCAGGTCCCAGAGATCGCAAGATTGGCAATAAAACGAGATGAAGAAAATTCTATAGAGAAAATGAAAGATGTTAGATACATAAAGGTTTGGAAAATAACTGAAAGAAAAGAAGGACATGTAAATAAGGAACATGTTCAAGAGATTGTACTTTTAGGCATTGTAGTGATAGATGAATCCACAGACAGAAAGAAAAAAGTCAGAGCTCATAGAGATGATGAATCTACTAATGAATATGATGATGAATACACTTCAGAGAAGGAATTGTTCTGAGCCATCCGTGTTAGAGACTCTCAGATAATATGAATAATAGATAGGGGGAATCTATGTGGTAGCTAAGACAGACCAGAGAACCATCCTTCGAGCAGCTTGCATAATTTGAGTAGACAGATTCAGTGCATTTAGTTAGAAAAAGTACAATATGATATATTAATCAGTTGTAGTAGTACTTCATGATAGTACAGTGACATATGAGTCAAAATTATGCACAGTTGTATAGCAGATTCTTGAACAGTATGGACATATATGGATGTGAAATCATCTTTTCTGAATAGGGAACTTGAAGAAGAAGTCGACATTGAACAACTAGTTCCTAAAGCATGGTACTCTATACTAGATAAATATTTACAGCATGCAAGGTTCAGAAAAGAAAGTGCAGAAAGCAACCTCTACATCAAGGATATGCATAATGAATTTGAAATGTCATTACTTGGAGAACTATCCTTCTTTCTGGGTCTTTAGATACGTAAAAGCAACCAAGGAATTTTTATTTCTCAAACTAAGTATATCAAAGAAATGCTAAAGAAGTTCGGAATGGAAGATTGAAAACCAGTTGCAAGTTGATCAAAGATGATGATTCAAAGTCTACAGACCAGAGGAAATACAGGTCAATGATTGGTATCTTACTATATGTGATAGTATCCAGACCATATGTAATGTAGGCAGTTGGACACGTGGCACGATTTCAAGCAGCACCAAAGGAATCACATGTATTAGCAGTAAAGAGGATTTTCATATATCTCAAAGGAACATAAGAGTTTGGATTATGGTATCCAAAAGGAAAGGATATATCACTTATTTCCTACACATATGTAGATTGGGAAGGTTGCATTGATGACAAACAAAGAACCAGTGGAGCATCGTTCTACTTGGGTGAGTGTTTAGTATCATGGCTAAGAAAGAAACAATAATCAGTATCCTTATCTACAATCGAGGCAGAGTATATTGTAGCAGCAGGATGTTGTACATAGGTTCTATGGATGAAACAAACTCTGATAGATATACATGTTGAGTATGATGATCCCATTCCAATATATTGTGATAATACAAGCGCCATCAGTATCTCAAAGAACCCGGTGATGCACTCCAAGAATAAGAACATTCCAATCAAGTATCACTTTCTACAGAAACAGGTCATAGAGAAGGACATCAGAGTTGAATATGTGGGCAAAAAAGAACAAGTGGCAGACATTTTTACAAAACCACTTCCATGGGAAGCCTTTGAGTATCTTCGCTAGAGACTAGGAGTAATTTCTAGTCCAAAATGAATGCTTTTGAATGACTATATTATATGTCTTAGAAGTACATGAGGAAGCACCATAAATAGGACAATTCGGGTTGGGAGATCAATTTTAGGAAGAGTCTTGTTAGGGGGAGCAGCCCCACATGGAAAGATACCTTTGTCATTGATGACAAAGGAGGAGAGATTTATCAGATGCAAAGGTAAATTCTTGGAGAGAGAGCATAGAGGAATGTTTCCAAGGGGAGTGATTGTCACAAGGGAAGAATGAGCGATATGACTTCAGAGTGATACCCTTTGTCAAAGGGGGAGATATTATTCATATGAAGGGAGAGAGAGTAATCAGAGACTTATAAACACAAAGAAAAATCAAAGGCATGTAGACAAGGGGAGAAGCCCCAAGGAGAGTTCAGTCATGGGTAGAAGCCCCAAAGGGAGATACCCTTTGTCATTGATGTCAAAGGGGGACATATAGAAACATTGATGAGGAGTATAAGCATGAATGTTATCATGACTAAGTGTTGTCATCAATGTTGGTGTTGCCATCAATGCTAAAGGGGGAGATTATCAAACAGTTGGCTTAGGTTGATGGAAAGTTGGTCTGGATTGTTGTTTGTCATTAATTTCAACCGTTGGAGAGTGATATTGTAGATTGATGTCAACCCTTAGTGATTGATTTCAACCCTTGGAGAAAGTCCCGTAGCGAATTTTGGTAGCCCAAATATTTCGGTAGTGGACCCAATGTTGTTTCATGTATAATGGTATTACTTTTAA
Source organism: Picea mariana (assembly GCA_032191745.1). Classification (NCBI taxonomy): domain Eukaryota; kingdom Viridiplantae; phylum Streptophyta; class Pinopsida; order Pinales; family Pinaceae; genus Picea; species Picea mariana. Next base: position 109,008 of record JASDQU010736486.1, read on the forward strand.
TATATTTTAAGGTAATATTATTCTATATGGATAGTACATGTCATTTCATTTCCGTTGGTATGTGGAACGTCACATAACTCCTCATGGTTAGAGAGTTATGGCCATGAGAAGTTGGAGAACCCAGGTTTGGGTAATGGACCCAAGTTTGTTTGATGGATAATGGTATGATTTTTGATATATTTTCAGGCAAGACTTTTCTATATGGATAGTACATTTCATGTCATTTCTAGTGGTATGTGGAAGGTCACATAACTCCTCGCGGTTAGAGAGTTATGGCCATGTGAAGTTGGAGAACCCTCATGAGTCATCTAGAAGCCCCAAAAGGTCAAAGTAGTCAAAGTGGTTTAAGAGATTTTAGAAGGTAAATAATAAAGTGAATTGATGAGTGTAATATAAGTCAAAGTAAATACAAAAGAAATTATTTAAATAATAAATTAAATGGATAAATTAGAAGTGGGTTAACCCTAAAATAAGGAAAGTGGGTTAAGATGGTTAAAAGGTAACCCCTAGAGGAAGCTACATGAAAGTATAAATAAGAGGCAATGCTCTCTTATTTTAATCACACTTGAGCATATCGAATATCTACAGGTGACTGATGTAACCAAATGATATCCAAGACAAATTTCAAAGGGAAATTGAAGTAAAGAAAGTCGAAATTCAAGGGAGGACAAATTCTTTTGATGATGCTTTCTAAGGTATGTTATTTACAGGTCATGTCACCATTTTTGCAATAACTTTTTTTCTAGAATGATTAAGACCGTGAAATTGGGATTCCATTGAGGAAACATATCCAAATATTTGTCATACAAATTTAATCTTTTAGGTCGTTGTATTTTTGTATTTACACACCGTGGAAAATAGGGTTTGTGACTAGTCCTAAAACTAGTCTAAAACAGGTGTTTCGAGTGAAAACGTCATAACTTATTCATAACAGATCCAAATTTAGTAAGAACAAATGTATTGGTTAGTACAGTCTGTAGTATTGAGTGTACAATTTTCATATCCATACAACAAATATTCTGTGCGGGGCATGCTCTACAAGTTCGCTCTCTAGAATAATCTAGAATTCAACAAGGTATGTCATTTTTTATATAACTCCTTTTCTGAGAGGTTCCAAGTAGTGAAGTCTGGAGGAATTGCACAAAAGACATTGAATAACATTGTTTACCATTTTTAGATCTTTATTCATTATAGGGACATAGTTATTATTATTTCAAGTTAGGATTGTTAACTAATCCAAAATTAGTCATGTGAGACTAAAGTAAATTTTGATGAAAATGCTAGTCTCTTGTTGTTAAAGTTAAGGAAGGTTTGCAAGTATGTGATCTTATACACTAGGTCTATTATAGAGTTACAAATCAGATTTGGATGATGAAATTGATGAGGGATTTTGTTTGAGGTACATGTTGGGTACATGGTTGAGACAAGTAGTTGATGAGTTGGCACATACATGAGGTGTATTGTTGATGATGTTGGTGCATATTGATGAGTCATAGTTGATGAGTAGATATGATTTGGTTGATAATATTGATGAGACAGGTTGTTGTGATAGGTTGTTTGGACAAGTTCGTGTGACAGGTTATTCATACAGGTTTGATGCATGGTTGATGCACTCATTGATGGTACAGGTTGAGGTACAGGTTGGTGCATGGTTGATGCACTTGTTTATGGTACAGGTTGATTACGGGTTGTTTGGTACAAGTTGGCACATGGTTGATGCACTTGTTTATGGTACAAGTTGATTACATGTTGTTTGGTACAGATTGGTACATGGTCGATGCACTTGTTTATGGTACGGGTTGAGGTACAAGTTGATTACAGGTTGAGGTACAGTTTGATGCATGGTTGATGCATGGTTCATATTATTGGTAAAGGTTTTTTGGTGCAGGTTGATTGGTACAAGTTTACAGCAGTATATCTCACAATGATAGTGTGATTGTGGTTCCATCATTCTACTTCTATGTTAGGGTAGTTGGATGGGGCAAGGACAGGTCGTTGTAGACACATTCCAGTTGTATCCGAAGAACATAGGGGGTTGTAGCCTCCTTTTGGTTGTAGCCATAGAAATGGGGAGTTGGATCTTCCCTCGGGTTGTAGCCTGAGAAACTAGGGGGTTTTAGCCTCCTTCTAGTTGTAGCCAGAGAATTAGGGAAATGGAGCTTCCTTTAGTTTGTAGCCTGAGAAACTAGGGGGTTGCAGCCTATTTCCAGTTGCAGTTGGAAAACAAAGGAATTTGGTGCTTCCAATGAATGTAATTCTTAAAGACATATAAGAAAAAACATTATGTGGTTTTCTCCCACTTTGGGTTTCCACGTAGAAACATTGGTGTACTGTGTATGTGTATGATTTATCTTTTGTTCATTGTTTATTTACTCTGAAATTATTGGATGATAATGCTACATCGGTATAACGCTTGCAATTTTTGGTTAAAAATGATTATTTCTCTATTACTGATTCACCCCCCCTCTCAGTAATCCAACATGTGTATGATTGATTATTTGTTCATTTTTTATTTACTCTGAAACTGTTGGATGATAATGCTACATTGATATAGCACTTGCATTTTGTGGTTAAAAAGGATTGAATTTCTCTATTACTGATTCACCCCCCCTCTCAGTGATCCAACAACTTTCACATAACTTCATGTTTAATCCAGTTTTACTTTTTAATCCACTTTCACATAACTTCTTATTTAATCTACTTTTACTTTTTAATCCACTTTCACATAACTTCATTTCTAATCCACTTTCATGTAGCTTCATATTTAATCCACTTTCACATAACTTCATTTCTAATACACTTCCACTTTCTATTTCTTAAAGTTACCTTTCTTTTGTATATTTATATTTGAATACTTACCTTTGATATGACAATAATTTATTCAACATCTATTTCATGAAATTGATATTTTAGTGCAGGAAACCAAATCAAAAGAAAATGAAACTTGAGTCTAATCCGTCTTAGACCGCATCTTTGCAAACAAGAAATATATCAATCAACTCTCCCCAAAGCTTCAAAAAAGTTTGGATAATTACATGGGTCTCTTCTTTTTATGTTTTCATTAGATTTGTCCCATATGTTATTACATGCTAACAATGGATCCATCCTCATGTGATTGATTTATTTGTTGCAATAGGATACCACCTCTTGACGAGTTGCAGAAAATATTGATACTTTAGCAGGGGATATAAGAAACTCATGATATTTCCCTAGTATGAACTGAGGATTATGGTATTCCCCTCGAACCAACATACTAGAAATTTGTTCATCATGCACAATGGTGGCTTTTTCTTGGTTCCATTTTAATTGATTATACGTAAAGGACATAAAATCCCTAAACAAATTTGGATTCCATTTTCGATCATGAAATAAGATAATTTCATATCGATATAGTTCACACAATAAATTTGTATTCTCTTCATTGCAATGAGAGTAAGCTTTCATAAATGAATTGACAAAACTAAGATAATATGGTTTACCCACTTTTATAGCTCAAAGTTTGAATGAAAAATGTTTATCCTATAAGATGACAACATAAGAGGGGGATTGCCTTCTACAACTAAGAAGATACTGAGAAAGAGTACTTATATGTTGTTTCTCTCCCTCTAATTTTTTTACTCTTGCTTCAAGATTTGAAGCTTTCTTTTTATCTTCTTTATATTTGTCCCACTTTATATGATCAATAGAAACAATGTCATCCCATCTCTTTCTCAAATTATGGACAATATATCTATGTTATGCTACAGAGATAACTTCTTTGTCATATTCCATAGCTATAAATTTCTACCTAGAAAGCTATTCTTTTAACTTTAATGTTTGAATAGAATCATCATCATCTATGGGATATATTTGTACTTCTATGGTATATACAATAGGAGAATTTTTTTGTACTTCCATTGTGTGAACAATGGGGGAATTTGTTTGTATTTCTACTATATGAACAATAGGGGAATATGTTTGTGTTTATTGATCTTGGTCACGAGGATGGATATACCACTAGTCTTATGTCTGAACCCCTATGTAAGTTTATCATCTGTTATGACTTGATCTATCTAAGATTTAATAATGGATTCTATAATAAATGGTTTTTAGCATTCTAGGTGACTATGGTTTGGACAATTTCTGACTCAACATTTTATTCTATGGAAGGAGAACCAACAATAGGTATTTCTACCACCTCAGTAGCATCATCATATATTACTTCCATATCAACTGCAATAATGCATTCAACACGAGATCCAATAGGATTTGTAGGCGATCCTATAAATTCTCTGGGATACTCAATCAATTTTGTAGGGTAGACAACAATTTATGTAGTGAATCCATAAGATGCTTCATAGGAAGTGTCTATAGAATAGGTGGCTATTAACTCATCAATTGTAGTTCTCATAGTTTATTTCACAACAACTGTGGTATTAGTTGCTTATGTATCGATTGTTTCCTTATCATGGTCATCCTTATAGTTATTAGAAGGTGACCAAGCACATTCATCCAAGGCTTGGACAAGAGTATCTAACCCTTGATAAGATTTTTGTTTTCCTATCCTTCTCTTGAGACTTTTCAATTGATTTCTTAACTCTTTATTTTCTTTTCTTAATTTGGAATATTGCCTTCGAAGACTATAAGAGGAAGGTTGTGTATATGTATCTTACCCAATGATAAACTGGACATTCTCTTATTTCCTTGCATGTTTGGTTTTGCAACAATATCTTCAATAAGTCCTAAATCCAATGGTTCATTTCCTAATTTTGATGTTTTTGCAATAATTTGTCCCTCGGCAACTTCTTTGGTAGGAGTAATTGCTTCTACAACAGGTTCTTGTGTAGTAGAAGTGAGGTTTTTGGGCACTAGTTATTATGTAACAACATTAGCAAAGTCCCAATATTATACCATTTATTTCTTTGTAGTGAATCTTATCCTTTTCTTTCCAGGGATCATGAATGAAGTCCGGGATTGCATGGGTCTTGTTCTTTTCTTTGCAGATGAACCTGATCCTTCATTAGTAGGTTTTTCTTCAACAATGGGACATGGTTGGATTACATCTCTTGGTGGGTATTCACTAGTTATTTCAACAACATTGTCATCATCAATAGAGGTTGAAGGATGTAATGCTTATCCAAGTTGATCGATCATGTCATGAGATTGCTTATCAACTTCTCCATATTGTTGTTCTTATAATTTTTCCTCGTGTTCTTCATCTAATTCTTCTTCTTGTTCTACTAATTCAACTCTTCATGTGCTTTGAGCTAGAGGATTCCTTTGTAAGAAAGCTTCCCATGTTATATTTTATTTGTATAGGGAATCCAAAACCAATAATTTGATAAACCCTTGATGAGTAACACTTGCAACAGGGTTTCTTGTGCTCCTCACATTTTGAGTTGACAATTGCAATCTCCTCAAGAGAAAGTAAGGAACATTAATCAAATTTTGATGTCGTAGGTGTGTAATCAATTTTAAATGGTACCCAAATAACAGGCTATGGTAACCTTCATAGGTTAGATATTTCTAAATGAAATATGCTACATTCGGCCATGGATATTATAGTGAAAGATGCATCACACCTTTATTTCCTTCTTCAAATATTTCATTTCCTTCTAGAAAATTATATCGAGCCTCATTCAACATGAATTTTCATTGAAACCACCTTTCTCTTTCCCATGGTAAACCAATTATTTGAGCTATAGTTTCCTCACTAACCCTAATATGAATTCTTTGCACAACTATAATGGACAACCAAAATATTGTGCAAATTCACGGGCATCAATTGTATTAAACTCAGGATATGAAGATCAAGATGTATTCCTACACGAATGCATCGGCATGTTTTCGCAACAACTCTATGAGATGTTTCTTTTGTGTACTTTCCATACGAGGGATGATATTGAGTATATTTCCTAGACTAATTTATATAGGAATATTGGTTGTGGTAGGAGATGTAAGGTAAAGATAGGTATTCATACGATTATATTCTTATTTTACAATAGAGATTGGATGCCATTCTACTAACATTTTCACCATATTGTCCATGTTGGAATCAAGATTAATTATGGCATCACAAATGATATCATCATCAATTTTGTATTTAAAGGCAAGGGATATATCAACTATAAAAAATTGTTGGTTGTTCTCATCATCACTGCCCCCATTTTCCACCCACATAAGTGTTTCTTTATCTGAACTAGGTTTAGCCGAAGGATATAGGGTAAGTTTCTTGGTATATTTTCCATGGGAGATATTCATATACCCTAATAAACAACCCATATAAGCATCAATAGTGACTAACCAATGCCTTTTGAAATTGGCGGGTAACCCTAAAGATCAGATTTTGGTTGCAATACCATAAAACATGCTAGATAGTCCCAAGAGTATATAGAAATGACTACATATTCTATGATACATTCAAGTTTGATAGTAGATTGATCAACCATTTGGAGAACAATAGGTGTTTTTCTTATATTGGTCAAATCAATATTTTTCATGGTTTCTTTGGTCATAACATTTATGAAAGCTCCTAAATTAATCAAGGTGTTAGAAATACAAATATTTTTAATGTACCCATCAACAATGGTGCTACCAGTATTGGTATAATTAGTAGTGATAACTCTTCCAAGAATCAAATGTGAAAGCTAACCAATTACTTGGATAGTTGGAGGATCCTTACTCTTCCTACCGGGTTTCTTTAAGCACAGTTATCATATAGCCTTGGCATAAATAGGCACATCCTTGATGGATTGAAATAATGGGATCTTAACACATATGTTTTTCATCTCTCCAAGAAAGTCAAACTCAGGTAGGGAAAGGGTTCTTTCAACATTTGACCCCTCTAGATAGGGAGGAAATGAAACAACCTTAGGTTGTAATGGATTTTAAGAGAAGTAATTTGCGAAATGCTTGGAGAAGAATTGGTAAGCTGATTTTTTGTAGTTTGGTTTCCATCATGTTTTTGAAATTCCTCTTCTCCCTCTTTTGAGATGATTGGAGTAGATTGATTATTTAAAATTCTCCTTGATCTTAACTAAACTCCTTGATAGTCAAGAGTAGAGATAGTACAAGTAAAAAAACTAGACAACTAAATGGTGTAAGTGGATTTAGTTGTTTTATTATTTGGTTTAGGTGTGGAATGTGCAAGCAATTATGGTCTTGGAGGATTATTAGCATACAATTGGAAATACTACTGTTGTTGATTCCCAAAAGAATTCCCTCTCCACCCTTGTCACTGTTGATAAGGATGGGTTGTTTGCGGTGAATATTGAGACCACAAAATGTAAGGATGCTAGGATTGAGGAGGATATTTCATTTCTTGGTTGGTCCAAAATGAATTATAGAAATGATAAGGGTCTTGAGTCATACTTGGTAATCATGGTTTCCATGGCCTCTTTTGTACAATGAAACAAACCTTCTCTATTTCCACATCAGTTCCTTAATAGATATATTTTATTTTAGGTGAAGAAGAAAAATTGTTAGTATAATTATTATGCTCACATATTTTACATACTTCAATATTATTTAGCAAACAGACCCTTAAGGGGTGCTTCTTTCTACACTTTGATCAAAATATGAATAATGATTTTTCAAACTCTCCCTGTTTTTTCTTAACCTGCAATGTGTCAAATGTTAGAAAAATAGGATCGTGGAGAAATAAAATAAAACAAATTCGGAAATAAAACATAGAAGATACACAATACAATAGAGACACATATATATGCGGTTCACCCAGTGTGGGATACATCCATTAGAGAAATTGTTAGGTACTTCCTTTATTATTATCCAACAAATGAATGGATACAACATAGAACACACCGGTTGTAACTTCCTCTTCTTAATCTCACAGTCTCCTCTCTCGGAATACAATATTCACACACATACACGACCACAATAAAATTCAGTCATAAAAGAGGGTTTCCTTCTAGGTAAAAAAACCCTAACATAAATTCTACCATCAGATTTGCGACCTTGTAATGAACAGTATAGATTGACTACGAAATTACAATATTTTACAAGGAATTTTTCCCAAAAATTTCTCTTCAAGAGCGTTATCCATGAACCTGATGCAAGAGCATCGCTCCAAGCCAGCTACGCGCCAGCCATCCATCCAGCACATCAAACGTGCATTCAATGGAGGAGAGAGGCGCAGCCTTCTCGTTTTTTTCAAAATTTGAAAATTGTATTAAATGTTGTAAGGCTGGTAAAGCCAAAAGCCATGCATGTGTGCAGGCTTTAGATAAAGTTTGCCTTAATGGTTGTAAGGCTGAGATCTAGATCTGATTCGGACTAGACAGCCATTCAATGTAATTGAATGTAAATTAATGAGAGTTGGTGAGATGGAGGGAAGAGCTCGAGGAGCCCCTCTTTGTATCTAGATTGGATAGGAAGAGTAGAACGGAGAATAGTTTAGAGAGGAGAGGAAGTCATGACTTTGTTGCAGTCTGAGCTTACATTGTAAAGAGGCATTTCATATTAATACAATCAGAGAAGTTTTTCCTGCATGTTATTCTGTGTTTGTTGATGAATGTATTTATGCATTTATGATATGTTGTAGATGTATGTTAGATGTTTATTTGCAGGGATAGATAGATTTTCCTATCTGAGAGTTCTTTGATTTCAGGTTTGGATTCTTTGTGGTTTCATGCAAGAGGTTGCATGACAGAACACTGCGGGTTCTATAAGCCAGTGCATAGAGTGCACTTCTGAATTCTGCAGAATTTAGACAAAGACGTGCCAGGAGGGCACACCAGAGGAATTCATTGACTCAAGGAGGAGGCCTCAAGGTTTTTGAACACCTTGAAGGAAGAACTGTGCAGAGGAGGGCACAGGGAAGACAAAATTTCTGAGAATTTTGTGAGACTCTGCCAAGAGGGCATTGAGTGGATGCACAGGGTGCACAGAAGGAACTCTATTTCGAGTTCAGTGAGAAGATAGAGTCACTGAATATTCTGTAGAAGTTCTGCCAGGAGGGCATGGAGCGAGTGCAAGGAGTGCACCGAGAAGAACTCTCTTTCAAGTTCTGAGATAAGAGAAGTGTCACAAGGAAGACACTCACAGGGTTACTAAACACCATGTAGGCTCAGTAAGGAGTGTTTGAATAGGAGGCTTCCAAGAGGGCACCAATCTCCATTTGAAGGAGAAGTCAAGGGTCGAATCCCTTAGAGGCTCGAGCATGAAAATCTTAGGACGGATAGCACAGTTGTGTGCAGGGACCCTGCAAGGAGTGCAGAGGTTCGAGAAACCTTTTGAGGTTTCAGAGTGAACAAAGCTCAGGAGGGCAGAGTTTTCAGTAACGCAGGCGAGACTAAAGGTCGTGGACTCTCAGGATAAAGAACAAAGGTTTTATCCTTTGAAGCATTCGAAATATTCCAAGGCTCGGAGAGAGAGTGTGCTCAGGAAGGAGAAACAGTAGCCGTTGGATCGGTACTGAGAGGAGAAGATCTGGACTATTGAATCTATGTCCAGGCAGCAGCAGGAGAGCACGCAAGGAGGATAGATCTGAACCATCGGATCTAGCGCCTCGCTACATCGTGTATCGGGGTTTCGGAGGGTGAAGGAGTTGCACCTTGATCTCTAAAGTCGCAAAGTGTCGAGCGCCGAAGGCTCGGGCAAACACATGTCACATCCGTTAGGTGGGGACCGTGTGGTTGACAGGTGGCACAAAAATAAAGCGCACAGAAAAGACGGAAGTAGGTGACAGGTGGCGTACATGCATCACCTTGGAAGGGGTCAACCCATCGCTGACTTATCGTGATTCGAGGTTTCGTAAAGGAGGAGCATGAGGGCTCAACACTCCAACTCGCGAAGTTGCGAGTTGTGAGGGGTGCTAGAGTTAGGCCGTTGCCGACGGTAGCTTGTAGAGGAGATAGGGAGGAGGGAGCCATAACTTTATCGCATCTCGGGTATCGGAGGTTTGGAGAAAGAGGAGTTGAAGGTCATCGACTCACGAACTCGTGAGTTACGAAAGGCGCTTGCGCTAAGGCCCATTTGTGGTCGCATGGAGATGTAAGGCTCGCGCCTGGTGTTAAGTTGCACAGGGCAGGTTTTCATGAAGGACTTGTGGATCAGATTCGTGAGGTTCTAATAGGGATCTGAGGGAGCCGCTTCGGCTCGAGGAGAATTTAGAATGATCCTGTGTGGATCTCAGATAGAGGGTCGAGGGTCTACGTCAGAACCCTTGCCAGGGGGGGCTCTAAAATTTCTCGTCGCCCCCCTGGACCCCCCTGGCGAGAGATGTGGGGGGGATAGCCTCCCCACACCCCCCCCNAATGGGTTCCAAACTCAGTTGAAAAAAAACCTCTCAATCAAGAAGATAATCAGGCTTCACAACCAACATCAAACTGTGAACTTAAAGAACTTAGAATATCAGTTTTTAAATTTTCCAACAAATTACCAATTTCAATGCAAGTGAATCCTCCTTTAGATACTTAGTAATTCTAGAATCAACATCTCGTGGAAATTTCTCATGCTTTGAAGTCCCTCATGAGTATCTCTTGCATAACTCACAGATTTGGTCATATCATATTTAGGAAATTTCACCTCCACCCATCAAATTTAAAATATCAAGGCACTCATATTTATGCCTGATTAGGATAGTACACAAATTTCCTTATCCAATTTATTTTGTTTGGACCTCTGCAAATTATATTAGAATATCTCCACATAGTCCTCTAGGATCTCATTCTCCTTGTCATTTTGAAAATTTCTTCACAAAGATCTCTCACCTTGTAGTAGTATTGGTACTATAGATTTTAACATTGTACAATATTTTACTGCAAATAGATTTTCACTAAAAGAACGGAAAAGATACAATGGAAAATACACTCATTCATAGAGATTTTTTCCCTGGAAACCCAAACCGAGAATACCAACATATTCTATATTCATTCATAGTGATACATTGTTTACAATACAATATACATATAGGAGCCAATGATATCCAAAATGTTAAGCTCTAATATTGGCTCATTACCCCTTAATTGGGGCATATTATATTAGTAATGTTATTTTATTTATATCGGATTTAGACCATTAGTTTTAATTATACCTCCTAGTCTCCTATATATACCAAGGAGACATTTTCATTTTGAATCATCTTGTACTTGAACATTTAAGTGGGGTAAAAGGAGGTTGCCCCCTTGAAGAGGCTTATTATCTGAAATTATCTCTTTTTCAAGGCCTTGAGTACTTTTCCTAAGGTTTCTCTATGCTATATTGATGTTTGGTTCTTAACATATGGTATCAGAGCTCAAGGTCTTGGGGTTTCGCTGCTACATCTGAGACACCTTGGAATTTTCATTGTAACTTTTTTTCTACAGTGTTTCAGAAGGAACGGCTTGGAGAATATTTAGTAGATGGAGCAAGGTACGTTGGGTTCAAAATTCATCTCCTGAGGCCTTATACTTTTTGAGATACAACCTGTACAAGATAGGGTTCTGGAATCATCCTGAACTGAGTCATTGCGAAATGTTCGCTATAAAAACATTTCTGTAACTTTTCAGACCCTGAACTCTAGAGAATATTTACAAAAATGAGAAAGGTATCTGTGGTAAAATGTTAAGCTTCTGGGTCATCTTAAATTTGTAGATACACCTTGTGTAAGATAGGGTATCTGACTAGTCTCAAGAAGGTGTTCCAGGTAAAACAATCATAACTTCTTCCTAGAGTATCCAAATTGTGTGGGACTAGTTTCATTGGATCTTGGACATTCTGTAATATTCATAGTGCGAGTTTTAGAATTTTATATCAATTATTTTTGGCAAGGCACGCTATACAAGTGAGATCTCCTGGAAAGGACAAAAATCGGCAAGTTGTGGGGAAGTTACCGTAAATTCCACTTGGCACATCCAATTTTGATGAGACCTATGGCATTACAGAGAAGAAATATCAGAGAACTACATAAAACAAAGTTTCATACCCAGAAGGGCCAAAACTTGGGAGATACAATAGAATAAATATTGTCTTGCAGAACCACCTCAAAATCAAGGTTCAAAAGTGATACTTGGCCAACATGCCACCCAAAAAGGGAACTTCTACACCAACTAAGCCTCTAGAAAATCCTACTTGGACTCTTGATGAAGGTGAAGAAATGTGTAGGGACATAAATGATTTACAAAATAAGATAGCAACAAAAGATGAACTACAAGAGATGATGGATTCAATGGAAGCTAAGTTGGATACTAAGATGGATGGTTTAAAAGGGGAGATCATGGAAGTATTGAAAAATTTCATAACAGAGAAGACACCTGAAAGTGGAAATGCATCCCATGAAATTCATGAGGAGGACACAAGGAAGGTGAATCAAGAATGGAGAAACTCCAACTTTGGTTTGAAGACCAACCACGTTCCTAAGATTGATATGAGGAAGTTTGATGGCAAGGACCCAATCACATGGATACTTCAGATGGAGCAATTCTTTGATCTCCATAATGTGCCACATACACAAAATGTATGAATTGCTTCTTTATATTTAGAACCTAATCAATTTGTATGGTATCGATGGTTTTGTTCTCACAAATCACTCGTCACTTGGATGATTTTCATAGAAGAAATGATAGCACACTATGAGGATACAAGGAGCAATACCTTCTTTAGCCAATTGATAAATCTCAAGCAAAAGGGTTCAGTTACCGAGCACATTGAGAACTTCCAAAGATTGAATATAAGGTTAACCGATATTCCAGATGAGCACTTGATTGATGTATTCATAGGAACTTTAAAGGATAACATTCAACATGAGGTTCTCCTTTGGGAACCCAAATCATTGAAGAACGCATTTAAGGTGGCAAGAAATGTTGAAATTAAAAATATGGCTATGGCTACTAGAAGGACCAATCCTAACATCTATAGAGAGAAAAATTCTCCTTCTTCTAAAACACCTCAACCTACAAGGTTGACACCTCAACAATTGGAGGAAAGAAAAGCAGAAGGTTTATGCTTTAATTGTGACAGCAAGTACAGTAAGGGACATAAGTGTGGTGAGAAGAAATTATTCTACATAGATTGTGAAGAGGAAGAAGAACAAAAACAAGAACCATCTCAAGATGAAAATGTAGAAGCAATTTCGTTTGAAGAGTTGACTCCCACGATATTATGTAATGCATTAGCTGGAATTAGCACTCCTCAAACCCTCAAGATCGAAGGATACATCAAAAAGAAAAAGGTAATAGTCCTAATTGATTCTGGAAGTACTCATAATTTCGTTCACTATAAATTAGCCAAAGATCTCAATTGCTTTGTATATCCGGCACCAGAGTTTCAAGTAATGATTGCAGATGGAGGAACTATCAATTGCTCATGAAAATGCAATAAGATCAATATTACTATGGGGGAATATGTAATGAATAGTCCAATGATTGCTATACCCATGGGTGGTGAAGATGTTGTACTAGGAATCCAATGGTTACAATCATTAGGAACAGTGACTTTTAATTTTCAAGAACTTTTCATGAAATTTTCATTGGAAGGAAAAGAAATTGAGTTAAGAGGTATAACAGGGAAACCTGGTAAGGTGATAAGCTCTAACAGCATGACAAAATTATTGAAAAAGGGGCATCAAGGCATTATTGTACAACCATGTTCACTAGATGTTCAAACATCTAATCCATCTATTCCTCAAGATCTCCAAAGGATCATTGATAAGCATTCCAAAGTATTTGAAGATATTCCCAAAGGTCTTCCACCCACTCGAAATCATGATCATGAAATTCACCTAATTCCTGAGAGTGTTCCTCCTAACATCAGGCCATACAGATACCCTTATGCCTATAAGGGTAAAATTGAGCACATGGTTGAAGAAATGTTAGAGGCTGGCATTATTAGACCTAGCCAAAGTTCTTACTCTACACCAGTGTTAATGGTATTCAAGAAAGATAACTCATGGCGTATGTGTTCAGATTATAGAGAGCTCAACAATATCACTATTAAAGATAATTTTCCCATTCTCGTCATTGATGAATTGTTAGATGAACTACACCGAGCAATCTATTTCAAAAAATTGGATCTTCGTTCAGGGTATCATCAGATCGGAATGAAGAAAGAAGATATCCCAAAAACAGCATTTCGAACTCATGAAGGCCATTATGAATTTTTGGTCATGCCTTTTGGCCTTACAAATGCACCTTCCA
>JASDQU010736487.1:0-18863 GCA_032191745.1 Picea mariana
GAGAATTGGGACTCTATTACAGTTCATTTTTTTAAAACATCTGTATAGACACACAGAGATAATAGAAAAGCAGTTTTTCATGTAGATCATGTGTTTACGTATTTTTATGATTTATATGTTTTATGCATTTTCATGTTTGAATGCTCGGATTGATGAAGTATTGAATGAGTTTCAATTGTTTCTCTCATTTGATATCCAGGAGAGCAAGGTGTGCACACAGTCCGCAAAGGGTGCGTTGACATAGGTGAATTAACCTCAGGGAAGCTCAAGGGAGATAACACTGAAACATTCATCAATAGAAGTGCACAGTGTGCATAGAAGGAAGAAATTTGTGTTGAGTTCAGAGAGAAACATATTTGTTGAACACTCTGTGAGGAAAATATCTGCAAGGTCTGCATCGAGCCAAGAGAATGCTAGGAGGGTGAAAATAATTTCTTTTAAATAAATCCTTCGGATTTGAGTTTGAAAAAATCCTAGAAATGCAAGGAGTGCATGGGAGATTGAAGTATTTGAGGAGACCAAGATCAGAAAGGGTAATGCATATACTGTGTAGAAGAATGAATTGTTCCAAGTCCAAAAATATATAAAGAGATAACGCTGCAAGAGCAAAGTGAGACCCAAGAGTCGGGTTTGCAAGAGAAAGTTCAAAATCTGAAAGATTTGAACACTTACAAAATATTTCGAGTCGAGAGAAGCCTAAAGTTTAGGAGGGGGAGAAAAAAAAACCATCGGATTGGTTGTAAGGAGAATCTTGGTCCATTGGATCAATGCTCAGCGAACGCAGATAGCGCAGGAGAGAAGAATAGATCCCATCCATTGGATCTAAGTGCAAAGGACCAACAATCGTTGGATTCGGGAAGAAGTGCATGAGCTTTAATGCTTCGTGTACACACAGAAGAGCGGATGTGATAAACAGGTGAAGTTATGAAAACCATTTGGGATTGTCCATTAACTGGGAGGACACGTGCCATAAATATATTGGTTTTGGATGGAAATGCTCCGAGAGGAATGAGCACACAGAGAAGTTGAAACTTTTGAATAGATGAAGGGCCGAAATGAATCTGGATCGTTAGATTCAGAGGGAATACGTGTCAACAGGTCATGAGATACAAAAGGAGGTGGAAGTGTAACGCTGAAAACCTGAAGGCCAAACAACCGAAGAGACAAGAGCCGTCGATCTACAGAGGGGACATTTGTCACCAGATCGTGAGCTCTGGGGAAATTTACATTGGAGTTTTACTTTGATAATTGAAACTGCTAAATCGCAAATAGTTTGAATAGAATCTGAGCCTTCATATCTAGAAAAGGGGATGCGTGGTGAAAGATTGTGGATTCCAAAAGAAGTCACTCCGAGAGCATGCGAAGGAGAAATGTTTGACATCGTTGAAGCCTGAATAATCGAAGTGAATGATATTCATCGATCTGGAAAGGGGCAGGTGCCACCAGATCATGGACTTTGGNTTCACTCTGGGGTTTTTATGAAAATAAGTTTCAGAAAGTTCTGAAGCATCAAAGGCTGAAATGATTAAGGGTCGTTAATCCCAAAGGAAGAACACAGATCATTGATTCGTGAAGGGACAAGTGGAGGATGGAGACTCACTCTGTTAGATATCCATTGAACAATCGTTGGATCAAGGGAGGATAGGTGTCAAGAGATATGAGGTTTACGTTTGTTGAAATTTGAGAACGCCAAAGGCTGAAGCCCTGGAGATGATGAGAGTCGTCGATGTGAAGGCAGACACGATGCACCATATCTACAACTCTAGAGAAAAGCGGAGGAGGAAAGGTCCGAAGACCCAAAGGAGGATCTCGACCATTGATCGACAAGGAGGTCGTGGGACCGTATATCTGAGTTGAAAGGTCAAACATCCGAGGTAAAAGCAGGGTCTTTGATCAAGCAAGATAGGTGTCAGCAGATCATTAACTCAAGAATACTGAAGTATGTAGGAAGTGAGGTTTGAGATTTCAAACACCTGAAGTCAGGAATCGTGAAGAGATTTGGTCCATAGATTTGGAGAGGGAAAATATGAACCGTCAATCTAGGGTACCGTCAAGATTAGGAGATCGATGGTCCCACAAAATTTTGGGGATTGGAGGTGTGTGATATTTAGCAGGAATTCATGTGGTCATGTGAGGACATCATCCAATGTCACATGCGAAGAAGGAGCTCAACAAAGGGAGCTTGTGGAGGTTGAGAATTGAGATTCCCGAAGGACAGACTCATGGAGAAGATCCTGGCCATAGATTTAAGGAGACAGGTGGCAACAAATCTTCCACTTTGGAATATTTCCATATAGAGGAGAGAGAATTTTAAAAATTGAAACTCCTGAAGCTGAAAGGAGAAATCAACGACAGTCATTGATATAGAGGGGAGTTACATGGCGACAGATCATGATGATCTGAGATCATGCATAGATGGAAGGAAAGGAGATTCGATAGCAGTCGTTGATTGCAAGGCGGTGCTGAGAGGCAGGATATTGACAGACGAGAAGGATTGCAAAGCCAGAACTTGCATGGAAGATAATTATCCTAGAGCGGGCCACAATTGGAGCCATGGTATTCGCAAATGGATACGTGGCAGCATAAGGAGGATTGCAGGGTGAAAAACAGGTTGTCTTGAAACCATTCTTGCATGTGCCCATAATTGTGCATTAGCACAAGGACATGACCCAGGGTCATATGAAGGAGGGGCTAATGCCAAAGGGGCTTACGCCTGAAACTAGTGTTTTTGGAGCGCGTGGAAATTAGCCTGCGGGTCTAACAAACCTGCACACAGAAGGGAAAAGGGTCCTGTGTATAATTGATTTGGGTTCAAAGAGGAACCTAAGGATTCGAATCTGTAGTTAGAAATATCCTAGACCAGTTGGTTGGAATAACCCCATGAGGGTAGGGGGATGCATCGCAAACTCCCCTCATCAACATCATTTATCCTTGTATCATTTTGCAAGTGACCTTTCCCAATATAGTATCCACACCTGCATCATCCAACTTACTTACATATATTAGGCTCCTGGCTAGTTTTGGAATGTGCAGAACTCTAGGGAGAGTTCTATTCCTTCCATATTTTAGCAACAACTTAACCCTTCCACATCCCATGATTTTGGTTGTCAAGTCATCTCCTAGGAATACATCACCACCATCGTATTTTTCATATTCACGAAACTACTCCCTATGAGGAGTCATATGATATGACGCACCTGATTTGATCAACCATACACCATGGTCTGCATGTGTACCTTTAGATTCCAGGTAAACATCACCTCCTTCTTCAGTGCAGGTTTTCACCTCTGTGGAAGAGGCATTATTAGATCCCTTTGTTTTATCAACCTTCTTAGACTTGCAATCTTTCTTATAATTCCTTGCTTTACCACACTTCCAACATTTCCTCAAATATTTTACTAGAGACTTAGATATACCTTTATATTTATATATCCCACCCGAAGACTTACCATGATTCCTGTCTTGGCTATGACCTCTTACAAACAAATCATTTGTGCTTTGACCATCCATATTTTTTCACCTCATCTCTTTAGATAACAAGGATGCAACTACATCCTCATACTTCAATGTAGATTGAGTGGTAATACCAATTGCTACAATCATATTATCCCAAGATTCTGGCAAAGAACATAACAAAGTAATACGCTTATCTTCTTCTGCAATTGTAATATTAACAGAGACAAGTTGACATACAAGAGTATTGAAGGCATTTAGATGTTATGTCACAAAATCTCCATATTCCATCCTAAGATGGTACAAATTATTTTGAAGAAACAACTTGTTTACCAGGGAATTTGATTGATACAAATTCCCTAACTTATCCCATAGTTCCTTGGTTGTAGATTCTCCTGAGACTTTCAACAACACTGAATCTTTCAGACAGAGTTGAATAATACTCCTTGCTCTTCTATCCAACTTCTCCCAATCTTCCTTTGACATACTGATAGGATGTGTACTAGTAGTTTGTGTACCAGAAGATTGTGTACTAGTAGATTGTGTGCCAGTAGACTGCATACCAGTAGGATATGTACCAGGACCCACAACGATCCATTGTTATTATTCTACAAGAAGGTCCCCCATATTGAGCTTCCATAGCTCAATTTTTTTACCATTGAACTTCTCTATATCGATTCTATAAGAGCTCGACATTCCTATTTCTACACTTGAATCACCACTGCAAAAGCTCCCACTGAACCCAGGTTTATCACAGAACCAAAATAAACTTGATCTATCAAGACCAAACCAAACCCTCAGCAACAAATTGTTGCTAGGTTCAGTATACTGAAATATATTGTCACAGACCATGGTAGTCACATTCAAAATAATATGATGACTGACTTAACATCGAAGCTAGGGTTTAAGAAAGACAAATTTTCATCGTATTTTCCACAAGCGAACGGTCAAGTGGAGGCTATCAATAAGTCTCTTAAAACTATTATCCAACAGACAAGAAATTTTACCAAGTCGAATTGGCATTTGATGTTATATTCAACACTTTGGGCATATCAAACTTTCGTTAATACTGCTACAAGTTTATCTCCTTTCCAACTTGTTTATGGTTTGGAGGAATTATTTCTTATAGAGTGTCAAATTCCTTCCCTCAAGTTGGAAGTGGAACTATTTCCCAACACAACTACGTTTGAAGAGTGTCTTGTTTATCTCGAGCAGCTCAATGAACAACGTCAATATGTATCCTTGGATAACGAGGCTCATAAATAATGTGTCAAGTGTTAATATGATCGGTTGGTTTGCCCTATATTTTTCCCCGAAGGTGATCTTGTCTCGGTCTATGATCAAGATAAAGATCCCTTGGGGGAATGAAAATTTAAACCCATGTGGTTTAGGTAATTCCTTGCCTGACCCCATAAATGGAATTTATCTTAAGAAGTATTATGCTTAGGTTGGTCACCTGAGTGTGACTTCTTGTAAATAATGTATATTTTTATCTATACATTTTAGCATCTTTTTTGTTTTATGAACATGTAGTTTATAGTTTTTCTGCATTGTGGTAGATGTCAAGTGAATCTGAGATTTATGTTGGGCTCGCATATGGTGCTAGCTGACACAATTGAAGGATTACTTCCACTTCTTGGGTGATCTTCACGTCCCTTGGTCAGTTGATATATTCTTGAGGTGTTTGTCTAGGAGAAACAACCAATAATGCTGTTGAGTACAATGTTGTAGTAGAATTACTACGTGATGCATTGTCACATGGTATTTCTCACCTCTAGGTTCATCTAGATGCTCAACTGGTAGTGTCACAATTAAATGGAATGTACCACGTCCAGGATCTCACCCTTCACCGATGATTCCTTAGGGTACATCTCTTAGAATGTTATTTTGATTATATTCATGTTCCTAGGAGATCTAATCAATTAACTGATACATTGGAAAACCATGTTTTAGATTGGCATATTTCACACACATAGATATAAAAACACACACATGTAAATATATTTGTACAAAATATATTTACTCCATAAGGAAAAAAGATATGCATATATAACGTTTCCAATAAATGATGTCACAGTACAAAATGTGGGCCATAGGCCTCAAAAGTGTCAAGAATATATCGTTGGGATTAATCCCTCAATACATAAAGAGATACAAAAATGGGTTCTCTAGAATGCATGATGTCCAGTACTAGTCTAAAATCTAGGCCTATTATCCCTAATATAATGTACTACGGCGTTGGCCAAACACTGGAATAACTGGAGCCATACCATGGGTACTCCCATGACGTGAGGCTGCATAGATGGTGGCAAATTATTGATCTTTGCCATCAACACGCTCTGGGTGAGGGATGTCAAGTTCCTCTCTATCCGCCTCAATACTCTCTTGACCTATGCCGATAATGGCCCTGATACTGTTGCAAATCCTCTTGGTTGGGCCTACTCTCATGGAAAACGCCTAGTCTGGGGGAGGTCTACTAGCCACACTGGTCCCACATATGTACATAACAAAATTTTTGAGTTAGTACCATGACATTAACAAAAATATGTTTTCTTTCTCGTAAATGAAATTTTAAATTACATATATATATAGATATATAGATATATATGAGTACATACCTATCTCACCACGTGTTGCGCCAGGGGGCATAGGAATCTCAGGGTCTCTCAAGAAATTGATCCCTACATAGGGTTAATCCTCGATGGGTGGGATATTTCATCTCCACTAATCGAAGAACTCATCATCATATGACTCTCATACTCTCCCCTACTCCCTGGAGGGGCATTGAAGCATCCCATATACATAGTGTTGGATTGGTGGCTACATGCCCTCATACATTTTCCTTTGGGCTTAGGCCTGACACTCTTTCAAAGAAGAATGCACAAAGCACTATCATGAATCCTAAGTTCTTCTTCTTTCTCAATTTACACTTTGTCAGTTGTATTTTCATATAGTTGAGCATCGTCATGCTCCAATCGAAGATCGTCGGCTGCAGAAACTGCATTACACAATGCATATGAGCATGAGAAGCCTGATGTAGAGAAACATATCCAATAAGCCACCCAATCAATTAAAGCACCTATATCAAGCCAAGATTATCTATCTTCTGAATGGGGACTTGAGATCCCATATTTTTTGTGTCGACCTCACAATACATATCAACGTAATGGGCTATGTGATATGGCCCTAGAGGGAAGTTTGTCAAGTTTATCGACTCACCCCTCCTAGAGAGACTGGTCAAGAAGTAAGTGTCTTTGGTGGTGACTGTCAAGGATTGGCCTTCTAGCATAAAGGTCTCTACGTCAGGGTTCCAATACTCAACAAGGTGGCTCAATAGTCTCGATTGGGCCGTCATGAATGGAAAATAGAAAAAAATTCCACAACCCACATTGTTTTAATATAGCCATAGTTGTGGGGTCCTCTTCCACCATATTATCCACTTCCTCATGCTCTACCTCTCTCTCTCCAATGCACGTACATCCTGAATCATGCAAATTTTTGGGATATAGTGCTTTTGTTTTCTCATTTTTAAGAGCATGTACACACCCTATTTTTAAGATATTCATGGATGTACGCATGTTGAATTTAGCTCATACGCATGCTAAGAATGAACAATTTTCATACACACATAGTTGTGTTAAATTTTGGGGCACATGGCCCCCAATTTTCTCTAAAAAGCATGAAAATTGAATGAATTTGCAAGAGAAAGGGAAGGGTACTTACTTGGTTCAAGAACAAGTCGATTCCATCCATCGTGTCTCTCTGAATGTGTAATTGAAGGAAGAGGGTTTTTCCTATTTTTGGTTTTTGTATATTTTTTGGCCCAGTGGTGGTCTAGTTTGGATCCTTTTTCTTCCCTACGGTTGGTTCAATGGATGTTTTGATTCTTTTTTTGGATTTTTCGGTCGCCTACAAGTCTTATTTGCTTCATATTTGGTATTTTTAGTGCATGGGTACTACTTATATCATCCTATGAAGAAGTTACATTTTTTTCCATTTGCATATAGGGTAGGCCTTTACTTCCTTACATCTTGAATTTTATTTATGATTTCCACTTTTCCATAGGATCGATGCCACCAAAGTGCGACACGGAACCTTATATGTTGATTTAGAAGTGTCATAATTAGGTGGTAGATCCTTCCTCTCCATGGATGACCTAGATAGATCCTTGTCTGGCATTATGGCATCTGTGATGTGAGTCTTCTGTAGGCTTGGGAATCCCTTTAGTCACACCATGACTTTGTGTTGAATCATCATCCTTCTTCTTCATATTTTTTTGACCTATACTCGTGGGACTCCCCAAGAGCATGGTTTGTCTTCTTTCAAGCTCACTTAAACTATGAAAGTGACATCTAACATGAAATTATTTATCCCTTTTGGCCTCGTTTAGATTACATAAGAAAAGGAGCCCCTGGAGTTTTCTTTAAGCTCTTTTCAGACTCTCTAAAATTGAAAATATTGTCGACTGATCATGTTTACCTTCACGCTCGTCAAAGTGAAATTTGAAGGCACATCTATCCAGTGATAGTTTAACCCTTTTCAATCTATATGGATAATTTTATGAAAAAGGTACACCCTAGGAACTATGTTTCGCTAGGAGAGTATTCTCAGGTGTAATTTTAACCCTTTTTTGGGCCTAAGGGACTAAATTTGCGAAAAAGGGCCATTTTCCCTGGTTTTGGTTTATCTCTTTTTCAGGCCTTGGAGATTATTTACAAAAATGAAACCCCTTGGAGATTATTTCATCAAGTGGCCTTGTTTCTTTCACACTCATTAATTGGCCCAGAAGGAACATCTATTTGGAAAAAATTTAACCCTTTTTTCCAGTCAATATATTACCTAGGAAAAAGGTACGACTCGAGAGAAATGTCTCGTTGGGAGAGTTCTTCTAAGTTATGTTTTTTACTTTTTGGGGCTCAGGGGACTAAATTATGAAACATGACAAGGGATTCCATAGTTAAGATATTTTCAAACTCCTTAAAATTGAAAAGATAGTCGAGTGATCTTGTCTTTGTCACACTCGTTAAAATGGTTTTGAAGAGATGTCCTTTCGGTATAAGTTTAACCCTTTTCCGAACCAACTGGAATATGTATCAAAAAGGAATACTCTAGCCCCAGTGACAAGAAGAGTTCTCCTTAGTATGATTTTATTCTTTTTTGGGCCCTGGAGAATAAACTTACGAAAAATATCACTCTAGAGTCTTTTTACTGGTTTTTTAGACTCTCTAAAAGTGAAAACCCATTGAGCTTACCTTCTCTGGGATCATAAATATTTACATTGAGTGAGGCTCATTGTGTCAATCCAAAAATCACATTGCATGTCTCACTCTTGCATATTTGGCTAATATCGACTCCATTCTATTGTTGCTAAACTTTTAGAGCATTCCATAGGTGCAGGCCTTGCAACATTTTTTCTTTTGCGTTCTAACACCCTGACCCATGGAGGAATTTTCCCGAGTGTTCTTATTCTGCATATGTCTCCTTTCACTGAGCATCAATATGTTCCATCCTCTTGGAACTAGTTTTCTTTCCCATGACACTCGTTCCTCCTTTGTAACATAGAGTTTTTTAATTCTTTTTCAAGTTCGTTAAAAATATGAAAAAGACAAAAAAAAATCAAATATTCCAAAAAGAGGGGATGGGAAAACATTCTCTTTTACTGGAATAAATATAGTCACCCTTGGATAGAGAAATGTCCTGCTCCATTTGGTTACTCTTCCAAACACATAGAGATTTTTTGGTGCCTCATGTGCCTCAAGCTTATGTCAATAACATGTTGCCTGAGTCTTTTCATATGTCATGCTCTTTTTTGAGGGAGAGTCTTACAAAATGAGTTAGAAATTCTACAATAAGCCTCTTGACCTTCATAAGTCGGCCATCCCGAGAGTCCCATAAAGTGTACATTCAAAATCAATGAAGTTTTGTGCATGATAATCGATATCCTCCAAACTTTCTATGACGGCTTGTTGAAGACATTGGGATAGTGAGTTTTACACTCCTATTATACTCCTACTCGAGTTATGAAGATCTTGAAGATATTGCTCGAGTTACTGAAGCTATCATCTCTAGCTACTTGCATTGATGCCTCCTGAAGATTCATATTAAATTGTATTTGTATATATTCTAATGATTTTGAGATGTAGATACGTTGTATATTATTCACGGCTACAATCTGTGTATTATTCACGACATACACATGTGGCCATGATTATTATATATGATATGGATCTATAGTGTACTTGATTGGCAGCCATCCTTAGTTTTTCCTAAGCATGGGTATGCTTGCCTCGTTGATTATTATTATTTGTTTTTAGATGACATGCTCTCGAATAATCGGTTGGGCTCACTCGAATCGGTGCCTTTCCATTTTATTAAATATATTATACTTTATTTCGACCATCAGTTTCTCTTCTAACCTCACACATTAGGGGTCATCTGTTATAGCTCAAAATCCCACTATCATGCATTTTTGAGTTTGGCATGATTACCTACACATCCACCAACAACTTTTTCTGAGATTCCTCTTAAAAAAAAACTTTTTTCATGGTGTACACGCCCTGCTACATATGCAGTGTCTGTACATACAATAGTTTCATGCCTAACAACCCGCGTATACTTTAAAAAGTTGCAAAAATTAAAAAGTTCGATGATTTTGGGATTATTTTACAGGCTATGTCAAGTTACACAACCATCTTACCTATTGTAGCCCTTTTGAAAAATAATTAAACATCTTTTCTCCATACAAAAGGGGCCTTATGGGGGTCATTTGGATATATGAAAGAAGAGGCAAGTGAACTATGCCAAATTTTCTCCCTTGCATTCCAAGCCTTTTGCATCTTGCTCTGATTTTCATCCTCAACATTTCCTTCAAGTGATCCTCCTTTATACAATCCATCCTTTTACCCTATATTGGCATGTTGGTTGTGAGGATAGCATATTGGGAATAGTGCACTTGGATTCAAAGTAGAGGAACCTAGGAGAGGTTCGTGGAGCTATGTCAACAAGATTCAGGTTGTAACTTCCAATCTTGTTATCAATAAAAGAGAAACTTCTTGCCCCAGAAATTTATGTCTTAATGTTTATGTTTATGGATGTTTTTCATAAATATCTAACCCTTTAGATGATCTTGGTAGTTATGCATATGTTTTCATTGTTTTTTTTTGTGAAGTTGTTTTAGGAAAGCGTTGGGAGGAGGCCTGCAATTTTGGAACATACAACAACAATAAGGGATCAATGACAAATGAAAGGAATTAAGGTACACATTTCGATCTTCTCTCCCTTCCCTTAATTATCATTAGGTCTTGTTGGATTTGGGTAAAGTTGAAGAGTTTCTATATTTTAAGGTGTCAAGGCTCTGCCTAGTTGCTAGACGTAGATTAGAGTGATTTTCCCCCATATCAGTATCGTACTGGTTCAATACGATGATGAGATACATGATCATGTTTTATACTATCTCAGTCAAAACTTTGTTGGTCCTGAACTTAAATACTCTCACGTAGAGAAGTTGTCCTTGGTCGATATACATGTGGTTCAAAGATTACGTCATTATATCTTCCTCTGTGAAACTACCATGATTGCAGATGTCAATCCTTTTCAATACGTCCTTACCAAGGGTATCATAAGGGGTAAATACAATAAGTGGATTGTTCTTTTGCAATAATTTTATCTCTATTTTTCTTCTGTGAAATCTAAGAAATCGCTAGTTTTTGTCGAACTGATGTTTGACTTCCCTAGACTATATGAGGACATTTTTCATGAGGATCTGTTCACGAATGAACATATATTCCTTATCTCATCTTTAGACCCCTGTTATGGACACATTTATTTTTCTTCAAAACTTGAAGCTCTATGAGCATCCGTCAAGAGACAATCGACAACGTATATGTCATCAAGATAAGAAATACCTTATTATCGATGAAACTTTGTATCATTGATGGGTGGATAATATCTCACGTCATTGTTTGAATATTGAGGAAGATGAAGTTGTTCTCAATGAATGTCACAGTGGAGTGTGTGGTGGTCATTTATCTATGATTACAACAACCCAAAAGATATTGTGACCCTGTTATTTTTGGCCATGAATTTTTAAAGATTGCATTGAAGCAGTCTAGAAGTACCACCCTTGACAGGTGTTCACTCAGAAAATGTGCTCACACCTAGCCCCTCTTCACCTAGTCATTACCTTCGGTCCCTTCACCAAGTGGTGGGTGGATTTTATGGACTGCAACCCAACCTCGACTGGGGGGGCACCCGCATAATATCGTGGTCATGGATTATTTCACTAAATGGGTAGAGGCCATGCATACCATTAAATCTGATGGTAAGATTGCAACATTATTCATATTCAATCAGATTATAGCCCAGTTCAGAATCCGGAAATATTTTTTCATTGATCATTGAAATCACTTTTGGAATGAAATGATGATGGAGTTAGCATAAAAAATGCATTTTACACACAGTCATTATTCCCCTTATTATCCACAGAAAAATGGACAAGTAGAGGCGGTGAATAAATATCTCAATACCATTTTTCAAAAAAGTATTAGCGAGAGTAAATATGACTGGCATGTGATGCTTTACCCTGCACTTTGGACATACCAAGCCATGGTAAATAATTCCACTCATTTCTCTCCATTTCAATTAGTACATGGCGTGAAGTTGGTTCTTCCTATAAATTGCAAAATCCCTTCCCTTAAATTGGAAATTGAGCTGCTACCTGATACATTTGATCTTGAAGAATGCCTCGTGCACCTAAAGCACCTCGGTGAGAAGCATAGAGACACCTCTATGGATATAGAATCGAATAAATGGCGAGTTAAGGTTCAATACAATAAGTCTATATGTCCTCAATAGTACGTTGAGGGTGACGTCGTTCTCCTTTATGACCAAGCCAAGGAACCGTTGGGGGTAGGTAATTTCAACCCCATGTGGCACGGTTCTTATATTATGTGACATGTCCTAGAGAAAGGATCCTACAAATTAGAATATTATGAGGGGAATATGTTGGACGAGCCCATAAATGGGATCTATGTTAAAAGGTATTACGCTTGAGCCATGAAAGACATGTGTGACGTTTGTATATTAGTGTATTTTAATGTATATACTTCTTTGTCTTTTTTTGTGTCATCGGCTTGCTTATTTATTTTCCCTTTGTTGGAAGATGTCAACAAAATCTTTGGTTTACTAAGGATTCATGGATGGGCCAGTCATCATATGCGGAACATGGCTTCTATCGCTTGGGTTATTTACTCACCCAAGGGACAACTGGTGTCTTCGGGTCGTGTTCTCCTGGAGCCATCAATGAATAATGTGGATGAGTATAACGCCATTACAGAATTATTACATGACACCATTTCACATGGTGTTCAATATTTAGAATTTTTCCTAGACTCCCAGTTAGTTGTATGTTAGTTGAACGATAGTTACTGTGTGAGAGATCCTACTCTTCTTCGATGATTCCTACGGGTATGACTTTTGGAACAATACTTTGATTTTCTTACTTATAGTCACATCCCTTGAAGTTCTAATCAAGTATCCGATGCATATGCTAATTACATTTTAGATTGGTATTTTTCACATAACTAAGTAAAGAAAACACATTCATACATTCATACATTGTAACATATATAAGTAAAGCCGAAGACGATTTTTTTTTTATATTTCATCCTTTAAATTCCAAAAATTATGGTTTCATATTACAAAATGGGGCTCACACCCTCAAAATACATATATGACCAGTACATATCATAGCCATGTCATCTATGCCTATGGTGCTAGATGTGTATCATGATAGCACACTACAACATTTTCAATATGTCGAAAGAGTCATGCCCATGCATGGGGCACACCCACCACTTGTCGTTGCATCACCTATGACAGATCCTCCACTTGAACCATAGGAATATTGTGCATCAAACAAGACAGGTTTCCATAAACATTATGTAGCACTCTCTCTGCATCCCATCCTACGAGCTCATCTCCTTGACCCCTTCACCGATGTTGTGGGAATGCCTCTAGTCAGCACGGACCCACGTTTGCGTAAAAATCAACTATTAATACTTGATACCATACAAAAATATTTGAATTTTTATTTTTCCTTTATCAAAATTGAAAAAACACAAAAAAATAAATATATAAAAACCATTTCATACCAATATCTCCAAAGGCGGATCCTAGTGGAAATGGCATGTCAGGGTCCCCTCATTATTCGATCCCTCAATAGTGATATTCATCGATGGCTATGACTTGTAGGGGGTTGGCACCCTACCACCTCCTAACCACCTCATCACATCGGTCCACCATGACATGGTTGGATCGCATAGTCCATGTGGAGTAATATCTACTCTAGGGCTCATACTTGGAACCCTCTCAAAGAAAAAACTACACAGTATGGATGCAAACCCAAAATTCCTCATTCTCCCTTGTTTGCAATCTATCAACTGGCTCCTCATGTTGGCCATAAGTGAGGTATACCAGTCATAAAAGTGGGTCTCAAACACTCCACCGCATGGAACATGAGTGGCCTCGATGCTTGGTGCAACAAGGTTGGCCCTGATATATGTGTGAGTACAAGAACGACTATCTTTAGACTTAGGTTCTCAATTACCCTGATAGGGAGTTGGCTCCCTACTTTATCTGTGCCTACAAAATAGTGGGTGGCAATGTACTCCTTCATTGTCATACCACCTCCAAACCCTCGGGCATTGATATTCACCATTTTTCCTCGACGAGACAATCATGTGATAAAGTATATGTCATCCAATTCAATTCTCAATGGTTTCCCATAAAGATTGAAGGCCTCTATCTCTGGATCCCAATAATTTACTAGTAACTGGAGCAACCTCACTTGATCCCTCATTCCTCTAATGGCCCAAAATTTATAGATCCTACATCATTTCAAAGCTTGTTGGGCCCTTTCTTCCATTTCTACTACTGCATCCACCTCCTCATGCTCCCTTTCCCTCCATTCAATAACCATCTTGTAAAGGAAATACCATTTTTGAGTTAATCCCTTTCAAAAACTTGTTTATGGACTTGTATGTGCAATAACCTTATGGCAGTCATGTATAGGGATTCATATACGTGGGCAGGCTTCACTTTTCCCGCGTACATGAGGTCATGTACACAACCTGATGAACTATCACTCGTGTACAACCTAGTTTCCAAGTAATGACCTATAATACTAAAACAATGGTGCCTAAAACTAAATTGTAATCCATTGAAATGGAAGTAAATAGGATGGGAAATTACTTGGTCCAGATGGTTTCTGATTTTGTTGATCATAGCTCCCACAATCACCATTGGAAGATTGTGGGTAAAATGGCCTCAAAAGCACTATGTGGGTGAAAATATCAAATGGTATGGTAAAATTTCTTATTTTTACTATTAAAAGAAAAAATTTACCCTCTTTGTATACTTTTACCCTATCTTTTGTATTTTTGGCCTTATGGATTAAGCGTAGTGAAATACTTAGTTTTAAGTGGTTTTGTCTAATATTTTTAACAGATTTCAAGCGTTGTATCGATCGTTCATTCCCCCAGTTGGTATATTCTTTCACTAACATATAGAGTAGGTTTTCACCATGCTTTTCATTCCTGCATCATCCTATGAACATGATTCATACAACCTAGGTACAAAACCATTTCTTGGCAACACAAAACCTTCTCATTGTTACTAGAAATGTTGTTATTAAGTGGTAGAAGCTTACCAAACATGGGTACCCTAGTTAGAACTCATTTTTTCATTTGGTGCCCATGAAAAATGTATTCCATAGGACTAGGAGTTCCTTATAGTCCCAATATGAATTTGCGTTCAAACCACATTTTCTTACTCATGAGCATTCTGACGATTACCTATGGGACACCCCCTGAGTCTTGGTTAAACTCCTTTCTGACTCCCGAAAAAATAAAAAGATTACCGAGTGAACTTGTCTCTTTCACACTCATTAAATGGTTTTGAAAGGACGTCTATTTGGTATAATTTTTACCCTTTTCCGGACCAATTAGACTACTTACAAAAAAATGAATACTCTAGTCACCATTGACTAGAAGATTTCTCCTGGGTATTATTTTATACTTTTTCGGGTCTAAGGGACTAAATCTAAGAAAAAGGACATTTTTGAGTTAAGTTGTAATTGCATTCCATCATCCTGCTTGCATTATTGAGCCTATTTTCGACTCCATCTTTCTTTTTATAATCCTCTTTCCTCAACAATTCTCATCACTAGCCAAGAAATGATTTCCATATATCCCTTGCAGCTTCACACCCTTTACCTATAGAGGAAACATCCCCCCGAGTGTCCATGTCTCACATGCGTTCCCTTTCATTGAGCATAGTTTTGTTCCACTGCTTGGAACTAATTGCTTACTCGTGACACTCGCTTCCTCTCCTTTATCATAGAATTTATTTTCCTATGAAAAAACAAAAAAAGACGGGCGAGAAAAGAATATTATCTCTTATTGGCAACAATCGTGTCACCTTTGAATAGAGCACAAACTATTGAGTCCATTTTCTTCCAAGGTTTGGGTTTATCATGATCATAGGAAGCTGAGCTCGTTACTTAGAGTTTACTCCTTCAACTGGTTATTCTTCCAGTCCCTATGGAGAGTTTTTGAATGCCTCATGTGTTGCAATATTTTGTCAATGATCAGTATTAAGTCTATGCTTCCTATGTTATCCATATGTCTCATGCTATTTTTCAAAGGAAGTTTAAATCCTGTGTCGGCCATTCCTCAGAAATATTGACTTTTCATGTCGGCCATACCATCAGTGTATCTCAGAATCACATGAAGTTGTTGTCGTACCTTGGACCTTGGGCCTACTTTCACCATTGGTATATAACCTTGAACCCAACGTATGACATATCCTCATTGGTCGTTGACTGGGGAGTTTCCTTGTGTTCAACGATAATAATCTATTCACACATTGGGATTCGTGTAGTGTCTTGGATTCCATTATCCCTATTAGGGTTTTCCTTTCCTTTGTTGGTAGTTTTTCTTATTGGATTCTATTCAAAGAATCTCTTTCTTGCACTACATGCATCCGGTGCATGCAAGAGGTGCACGTGGTCATCGGTTCGTGAACATCCTATTCATCTGAGATCCTCCTAATCATAAATATATTACTTTGTACCTCATAATGGATGATGAGAGATTCCTTAATTCTCTCCTTTCAATCGGTCTCCTTCCATCGAATTTAGCTCATCTATTCTGGAAACGAGACGTAGAATCATATGAGTACCTAGAGGCTTGCAATCATTAGTATTAGGTTCTCCTGCCATCAACAGTTGGGAATACATCAATGTCTCCTAATCAATGGATTCTTCAATTGTTCAACCTCAACACCCTTATTCACACTTGTGGAATGTACTCGGTGCCTTGACACCTACTTTCATTATCAATGGGTTGTCTCCCATTTGTTAACGATATACCTTAATGACCAATAATCAAACAAAGCCTCATTGTGTTCAACTTCAACTCCTCTATTCACATTATGTAGACTTGCACCTTCAGCTTACAGTAACAGAGTCCCATATTTTTTGTTGTCTTTCATTGGACCAGTACCTATATGACTTCAATGATCATGGAAGATCAGATTGTACTCCATTGTATACAGATATCTTGGGTTTATTTTGAGACTGGACTCCATTGTTTCTTGTTAGTGACTATGATAGCCTATGGCATATTTCCACTTTGTATTTCCTATTCATAGCCATGAACAGTTATTTGATATATATCCACATGGATCTGTAGTGTAATTCATATTGATAGCCATGTGTACAAATTCATTATGGATTGTAATAGTCTCATGAGTAAATAGTATTTCCAGCTGAGTCTTCATTACTCCACTTCTTGGAATTATAATATATTTTGGTCATTGCAGATACTCCTCTATCCTCACACATTAGGGGGCATTTGTTATAGAAATTTTTTCCTCACTCCATGCATCTTTCTCGGATGGCCTTCCATTTCCCTCTATAGACTTTAAGTCCCCCTTTTTGTTCACTCCAGAGATAAAAATACATATTTTTGTACACATACATGACCTTCCTGTTAGACAACTCGCGTATACGTAGGTTTCTCCACTATATTCCGCGTACATCGGATTTGGTGCTCAAAAATTAAAAAATATGTTAGGTTTACATGTCATGTCACGTTATCCATGATCCTTGACCTTCCATATACTGGAAATGCTCTAAATCAACCCTTCAATTCCATTTGGAGGCTATAAATTGAGCCATATACAAGACTTGGACAATCAACAATTCAACAATGAGAGCAAAGACACTCTTGAGAAATTTCACTTCAAATTGAGTCTGCATCCCTTTGTCCTTGAAAGTATGAACTTCTTTTGTTCATCTCCGAAGATCTTCCTACCTTGTGATGGAGAACCTCGTTGACTCCTACATGTGAGCTTTGCCTTTGCGGAGGATTGAAGTGGTGGAGGCCCAACTAGAGGGACTTAGTTTCTCTATTCCAATATGTGTCGTTACAAAAAAAATTCACCTATGTAATTATGTTGATTACATTAATAAGACTACTCTTTTCTCGTCCAATTTATATCTTGCAAATATTTGAATTCCTTTCCATGGGAGTATTTGTCATGTTTTTTAATGGATTATGCTAATTTATATGCTAAAATTATATATCATCACCACATGCTTGCATATCTTGGTTGTTGAGGACAAGTTGTAGGTATAAAGATTTGGGTTGTGTGCTCAATGGTGGTATTCTTTGAACGTCTAGATGAGGTAGGCTTCTATCCTTCTCTTGTTAGCATTTCCTTTATATAGCATACTTGAGATTAGAGTTGATTTTGGGTGTCATCCTGTCTATTGTGGTTTTCCCCTAGCCATAGAGAGATTTTCCTCATAACATGCGGCCCTCTAAAGCTCTAGTTCATGTTGGATTACTAAGAAGGGGGGGTGAATCAGTAATAGAGCAATTTAATCATTTTTGACCACATAATCCAAGTGTTATATCAATGTAGCATTATCATCCAATAAATGCAGAGTAAATAAGCAATGAACAAATGAACAATCATACACATACATAGTACACCAGTGTTTTACGTGGAAACGCAAAGAGGGAGAAAACCACATAATGATTTTTCTTATATGTCTTGAATAATGACATTCATTGGAAGCACCAACTTCCTTTGTTTTCTAGCTGCAACTGGAAGGAGGCTCCAACCCCCTAGTTTCTCAAGCTACAACCTGAGGGAAGCTCTAAAGCCCAAATTCTCTGGCTACAACTAGAAGGAGGCTACAACCCCCTATATTCTTTGACTACAACCATAAGGTGGCTACAACCACCTGTCCTTGCCCCGTCCAACCGCTCTGAAGTAGAAGTAGAATGATGGAACCACTGTCACACTATTGCTATGAGATATACCATTGTGAACCTATACCA
>JASDQU010736487.1:52540-66021 GCA_032191745.1 Picea mariana
TCCAAATAAGAAGATCCATCCACATAGTGGAAAATGGTCGTAGCAGAATCTGGAAGGAATAATACCACTGTAGAATATGCAGACTGAACGTTGGTAACTAGCTCTTGATGTGGGACATTGATGTTCTCAACAGAAGGTGGAGTGGAGTCATCAAATAAAATATGGAAGATCCAAAGACTGAATACAAAAGAACCACAACAGATATATAAGAACAATATGCAAAATCTCCTTTATTACCATCAAACCCTTAGGGTAGGGCAACACCATACAATGGATCCTATTATGGAAGGGATCCTCTCCTGTTCACTTGCCTCTTCGAGGGGGCTTCCTCCTATTGAGCTACTGCTCCACATACAATACTTCTCTTCAT
The DNA here is from genome assembly GCA_032191745.1 of Picea mariana. NCBI lineage: Eukaryota > Viridiplantae > Streptophyta > Pinopsida > Pinales > Pinaceae > Picea > Picea mariana. The sequence goes on from JASDQU010736487.1 coordinate 52,911, forward strand.
GTCTCATTACATTGCTTGAACCCCTTTATATAGTGCTACCATCACCTAAGAACATTCTNAAGAAGTCCTCTTACATTTATTATATCTAACTACCATAGTGGGCCTTATTTAATAATATAGTGGACCTAGTCCACCTTACATTGAATGACCTCCACTATTATCACTATGGGCCCTCTGGGCCCCCCCACTACCTCTCTAGCTACCTTAGATCCTGGATGACATACTTATCTATTCTAATTCTGAAGAGGAACATGACCATAACTTAAGATTGGTATTGCAAGTACTGAGAGAACATCAGTTGTATGCCAAGTTGAGTAAGTGTTATTTTTATCAAAAGATGATCCATTACTTGGGACACATTATTTCAGAGCAGGGCATAGCAGTAGATCCAAAGAAGATCGAAGCCATTAGAGGATGGCCAACCCCCAGAAATGTGTCAAACATCAGATATTTTATGGGATTAGACGGCTACTACCAAAGGTTCATAGTAGGGTTCTCTATGATTTCTCATCCCATCACTTCTTTGCAAAAGAAGGGAACTAAACTTGAAGGGACACTCAAGTGTGAAAAGAATTTTAATCAGTTGAAGGAATTACTTACTAGTGCACCTGTGTTAATGATTGCCTACCCAAATGAAAGTTTTGTGGTATGTACAAATGCTTGTAAGGAAGGACTTGGGGGATTCCTTATGCAAAGAGGACATGTCATTGGATATGACTCCGAAAATCTTAAGGAACATGAGAGGAACTATGCCATGCACGACTTGGAACTTGTTTCCATTGTTCACGCCTTGAGGATGTGGAGGCATTATCTCATGGGAAATAAATTCAAATTAAGGACAGACCACATTGGCCTAAAGTATGTTTTTTAACATCCAACATTGAATGCCAGGAAAACAAGATGGCTGGAATTTTTAAGTGAATATGACTTTGACATCAAGAATATCAAGTGAAAGGAGAATAAAATTGTTGATGCACTTATTAGGAGAGTGCATCTCATGCATGCTACTATTATCAGTATGCATCATTCCGACTTGAAGAGAATAATTTTAGATGGTCTTGTTATTTTTTTCTGGCATTACCTACAGGTAAAGGAAAACTTACAACAAGGAAATGTATAGCAGAAAATAAAGGAGTATGAGGTAAAGGAAGATGGAATACTCATGCATAAGAATAGAATCTATGTTCCTAGTTCCGGAGAACTGAGTAATTTGGTATTGAAGGAAATGCATGATGTTTCTTATGTTGGACATCCTGGTTACCAGAAAACAATTACAACAGTAAAAAGCCAGTTTTTTTGGTCGGGAATGAAGAAGGATGTTGATGATTACATCGCTCAATGTATGGAATGTTAGAAAGTGAAGGTTGAGCATAGGCACCCATCAGGTTGACAATTCCAGAGAAGAAATGGGAAGTGATCACCATGGATTTAATCACAGGATTACCCAGAACGAATAAGAAACATGATTCAATCATGGTGGTGGTTGAAAAAATAACAAAGGCTACTCATTTTTTGCCTGTGAATACAACGCATACAGCGGCTAATATTGCATAAATTTTCATGAAGGAAATTTCTAGGTTGCATGGGATACCTAGGACAATCGTCTTGGACAAAGATATGAAGTTTACCTCAAATTTCCAGAGGGTATTGTTTAAACGATTTGGCACAAATCTAAACTATAGCACAACATATCATCCCCAGACAGATGGGAAAAAAGAGAGATTCAATCAAATAATTGAAGACATGTTGAGAATGTATGTGATGGATAAGCCATCTAAGTGGGAAGATTACTTACACTTGGTTTAGTTTGCATATAATAATGTGTTTCAAGCCTCATTGAGAATGATCCCATTTGAAGCCTTGTATGGTAGGAAATGCAATACTCTAGTGAGTTGGGACAACCCAGCAGACAGAGTGGTACTTGGGTCAAAGTTGCTCAAGGACATGGAGAACCAGGTGGTTAAGATCAAGCACAATTTAAAGGCAGCTCAGGATAGATGGAAAGTTTATGCAGACAAGAACAAGACAGCTAGAGAATTTATAGTAGGGGAGCATGTACTTTTGAAAGTGAAGTCCAAGAAAAGCTCTTTGAAATTGGGCAATTGTACAAAGCTGGCAGCCAAATTCTGTGGTCCATTTCAAATATTGGATAGAATAGGGCCAGTTGCATACATGCTTGCATTTCCTACTTCCATGAATGTGCATAATGTATTTCATGTATATTTACTAAATAAATATGTACATGATCCTAACCATGTTATTGATTGGCATTTGATTCAGGTAGAGACGGAGGGATACTTTCAGGTTCATCCAATGCGGGTATTGGACAGAAAAGTCAAAATGCTCCGGAATTGAGTTATAGAACTGGTAAAAGTTCAGTGGAACTGATACGGTCCTCAAGATGCTACTTGGGAGCATGAAGATTCCATGTGGGCACAGTACCCACAACTTTTTGAATAAATATGAGATTTTGATCTCTATTTTGCATATGCAATGAGGATAGTGCCAAAATAAGGGGGAGGGGATGTAACACCCCAGGTTTCGAACCCCCATTTTAAATAATGTATTGTTACAATGCTGAGAGGCCTGAGTGCCCAAACAATTATTAAAGGGTCAATATGCCCCAAAAATGTAATGTTTTGATCATTATTAATAATAAGCACAGTGTTGGCTACTAGACAGACAAAGACTAGAGTTATAGGGGGTTGTGATTCCACAAGAGAGGGAGCTTGAGGGACTAAGTGTTTATTTCCTATTTTTTTTAATTACCCTTTTTGTATAAGGGAGGGGATTGGTTACATGAGCTTCCTGGGGAAGGCCAGGAGATTCTTGTTTCCCCACGAGGTTGCTTAAACCTGCCTCTATCCTAATGGGGGGGTTCGACTGATGCATTGTTCATTTTTTTCCCGTTCACTCTCTCATTTTTCCCTCACACACTCCCATGCATGCACTCCCATGTATGCACTCCCATGCACCCCCTGACCCATTCATCAACCCATCCTCACCTACATCTTGTCTTGGCAAAGGAAACGAAGCTGTTGAAGAATTTAGCCATGGGATAGGTTGTTGTAGTGGTCACTGGTGTGATCCAGCCATGACCTAGGGCCTGCATGTATGAAATTCATTGGCATGTGCCTTGTTTTTCTCACAACTACGAGTCCTAAGAGTCCCAGCATTGAGATTCTGAACCAACTGTGCTAGAGGCCCTGAAAATAAAAGAGAAGGATTGCCTAAGGGACTGCGTGGCAGAGAAGGGTGGAGGTTCGGTCTCTTGGGGTGGTACAGGATGGGTAGAAGAGATTCGGGTACTTGGATTGTTGTGGGTGTCGGGTAACCTGTGAGATCATGAGACTTGACTTGTTTGGGAATTCAATTACACTCTGGAACCATCCTTGTGGATTCATAGCCCTGGCTCAAGGGTGACACTGATGTTGAGATTTGGAGCAGTGGTGTCTATGGTTGGGTGGAACGTCCTTAGTCTGTAGCCATTTAGTGTCATCTTTCATAAAGATAAGTGATCTTTGTCGTGATATTATTATCTGTGTATGAATTTATTTCGTTGTGTAATTAATTATCATTTACATGTATATGAATGTATTTCCACCGTGTATATTTGATTATTGTTTAATATAATATTTAGATTATGCATGCTTGTTGGATATTGTTGTGCATGTCGTTAAATTTGTTATCTTATGCATCCTTAATATATAAAGAAGGTATCAACATGAGAAAGAAGTCTAAGGGTGGGCTTACAAGTAGCGTACCCCCGACCTGTTGGTGGTTGGGTATGTTACACTTATGTTTTGGGAGGTTTCCATGGTGCAACCCATATTTGTCTTGCACGTGGTGGATCTGGAAAGGCCCAAGGCAAAAAACTTGATCAATATAAGCTTGCAAGAAAATATTACAAACAGTGCATAAACCTAATTCGTGAATATAATGTGTGCATAGCATCCGGAATTTATAACATAGCATGTGGGAGGAGGAATTGTTCCAAGGAAAACTAAATTCATGGTGACTGGATGTTTCGAAATGAACTATATATTTTCCATAGCACATTCGTGTGTGTAAAGTACAATTGATAAAGGTTGCAAGGAATATGTGATACAAACGTCGTGATTTTTCATCTTCTTGGCCTTCATAATGAGTTGATACTGGTTACTGCACTTGCCGACGTGACTTCTATTAACAACTTGCCTCGACCAAGGGCACGTAGAGACTCCCTTTTTGATAGGACTCGACTATCTAGGAACAAACTCGTACTTTTACACATGTTTTTACTGTGACATCCCTTCCCGACTCCAAGGGCCAACCGACCACTTGATGACTTAAACCCTTTTGTTGTTAAGTACCTGACCTCACATGCCTTGACGCATAAGGCATGATTCAACTAGGACTGACTCTAACTGAAGGAAAAATGGTGGCGCTAACAGCTAGCTCCAACGGGGATGCTATGCTCCCTGCGAGGTAGAAAAGAATAGAAGACTAGGTGCCTGACCATTGGGCCTTATTCAACTTTCAGACATATGACATATGAAAAATAAAATGTAACCTAAAACTATCAACGTAGTTCCTAAAAAGACTTCAACATAAACTCAGGGCCTTCACTTTGGGATTCAATTTTCTACTAACCAACTGACTTGACACAAAAACAAAATGACTATTTACAATGGTATGTGACTTAAACGAACTTTATTTCACTAAATAGTGTTCGAGGCACTTGTCATTTACAGGCCCCCAACCAATGGACTCTCCATTTTGTTCTTCTAGAAAATAGGTATTATTTCCGTGATGTGCACTGATTTTGAAAGGATACGTCCAAAGATTGTCGAACTTTCTATGCTTTCCTTTATCTTCATTTCTCGCGTCCCATTTCAACACCAGTTCCCCCAACTGAAAACCCTCCTTCTTAGAGTTCTTTTCAAAGGTTTTCTTCATCCTTTCCTGGTGGAGTTGTGATTGATTGTACGCATGTTATCTCATCTGTTGTATGTGGATCAAATGATTTATTCTCCTCTTCCTATCATCTGGCTCAGCATCCTGCTCTTGCAGCAACTTTTTGAAGCGAAACCCCAATGAGGTGGGGAAAATTGCATCTGTGTAGTATAAAATATGGAAAAGCGATGTCGATATGGAATTATTGGTGGTAACCCTATCCACCCACAAAGCATAGATAAGTTTTTTATTCCATGCCTTCTTGTTGTCTTGCAGGAGTCTCTTGATGATCCTAGTCAGGATTTTATTCTATGATTCTGCTAACCCATTCCTTTGTGGGTAGTATGTTGTAGAATGCCCTAGGGTTATATTGTAACCCTAACAAAAATTCTCCATCTTCTTGGACTTGAATGCGGTCGCGTTATCTATTATGATCTTGACATGGCATACAAATCTCAACAGGATGTTTGTCTCCAAAATTGGATGATGACTGCATCAGTAGCCTGCTTCGTGGGGATTTCTTCTATCCATTTCATGAAGTAATCTATGGCAGTGAGTATCCATCTATGTTGCACAAAGAATGGAGGATTTATTTCCTCTATGAAATCTAAGCCCCACTGCATGAAAGGTGCTTCAACTGAGATCGGCTTTAGTGGCAGGGGCTACATTTTTCTTCTTCCATCGAAAATCTGACACTCATGGCAGCTGAAAACTTATTTGTATACGTCAGCGAAGATGGTATACCAATAGTAACCCTCTCTTAGGATTTTTTACACGGTTTTTTTCGGTAGTGGTGTCCTCCATAGTCGCCTTTGTGAAAATCTTCGATCGCTCATTTCACATCGTTTTCCAGCAAACAATTTAGCAATATCCCTCCGGGATCTTTCCAGTATAGTGAACTATCTAGGATGCAGAACTTAACTGCTTTGAGATTTAAAAATATGGCCTTGGTCTTGCTTAAACCCGAAGGGGCTTGCATATTTCTTAGCACATAGATGATGTATGTATACCACGTTGAATCAATGAACTCTTGAGAGACCTACACAGTTGTTTCTTCTTGAGGGTATTCTAATAGATCGACGATGAAGTTGATCCCCAAAACATTGCAGTCCGACTATACCATCAACTTTGCAAGACCCTAACCCTTGATCAGCTTCATGGGCTTGATTTCGAGGTCATATTCCAGCATGGCCACTATCCACTTACCTCTCATTCCCTCTGGGTCAGGCTAAGTCAAGATATCCTTGACTGAATTGTTGGGCACATAAGCGATAACATGGGAGTGTAATATGTACATTCTAAACTCCTTTAGGTCCTTCACTAAGGCATATGCTTGTTTCTCCATAATTTCATACCTTAGTGGAGCATCACTCAGCGTTCAGCTGAAATAATCTATGGGCTTCTCAATGTTCTGCTCGTCTTTCTGTAACAGCACGTCGACAATCGTATGCTCTGAGGTGAATGAAAACAGGATGAAATAATTCGTGAAGTCTGGACTGGCTAGCACAGGAGCTCTAGTTAGCACCACCTTGATATCTTCAAATAACTTCATGGCTTCTAGGTTCCACCTGATCTCATTCCCCTTTCTAAGCATGTAGGTCATATGTTTTATAATCTCTGCCAGGTTCAGTATGAATCTTCTCAAGAAGTTTACTTTTCCCAGGAAGGATTGCACTTCCTTCTTACTGCGCAGAGTGCCAATTTTTAGGATTCATTCAACCCTATTGGGGTCTATATTAATTCCCTCTTTTGAGATAATGTGCCCCAACAACTTCCCTTCTTCCATATCGAAATGTGATTTCTTCCGATTTAGTGATATGTCAAATTTCCTACACTTATGGAAAACCTTTTTCATATGCCCGAGGTGTTGCTCGTCAGAGTCAAAGTATATTGTGATGTCATCCAGATAGATCACAATAAACTTGTCATTTTCATCAGAAAACACGATGTCCATTTCCCTCTGGAAGGTAGCTCCATCATTCATCATGCCGAAAGGCATCTTGGCACACATGAACGTCCCCCATGGTGTCATAAAAGTAGTCTTTTCCATGTCATCCAGGTGTACCAAGATCTGATTATAACCCAAAAAACTATCCAACATGGACATCTTCTGGGACCCCACCACCCTTTGCAAGATATAGTCCATTTTAGGGAGTGGGCAATGGTCCTTGAGGGATACTTTGTTCAAGTTTCTAAAATCCACACACAATCTTATCTCATCGCTATTTTTTCTTACATGCACCAAGTTACCCACCCATTTCGAAAACCTTAAAGAAACTATAATTTTAGCTTCGTAGAGTTTCTTTACCTCCTTTTCGATTAGCGGCCATAGAAAGGGATTTATCCATATCAGCTTATGTTTGAAAGGCCTCTTGTCTTCTTTGAGAGGAATGACGTGTTGGATCACTTTGGTGTCGTAAACCTTCAAGTCATCGTAACTCCAAGTGAAAACATTTGGGAAATCCTTCATGAGCTTGATGTAGTCTTGTTTTACCTCTGGACTAAGTGTTTTCAAAAATTTGATTATTTTTGGGTTATCCTTAGTCCCGATGTTGCAGTCCTAGACATCCTCATCGTTTGCAGTGATCTTGGGATTTCTAGCCACATCATTTTCCTCAAACATATTTTCCAACAGAACTATCCCCTTTGGGATGATGTTGTTCTTCAGTTGTACCATGTCCCTTCCTACTATTTGGTTCTAGAAAGGGTCTGCATCACTACGTGCTCTTGTCTTCGTCACAACAGCACTCATCATCAATGTTTATATTAGTGAACTCGTCACTCATTCGAAGAAATATCTCCACCTGTTTGTCGTCTCAAACACCTACCAATGTTTGATATTATCAGGCACTGTCAGCCTGTGTTTGACTTCGATCTCGTATTTTCTATTTGGAAATATAGGAATTTTAAAAAATGAGGCCGAGGTGGCCAATGCATCGGTGATTTAATTATGTCCCCTCGGGATTGTCAATAGCTCATACTCTGAGAATTCTGTCTGTGGACCTCGATGTTGATGGTTGCGCATCCCCTTTGGGTTTCCTATCACCCATGTTGAATCTCTATTTGATCTTCCCCGACACCATCATGTTTACCTAGAATTCGATTGCATCTCTCATCATTGCATCCATATTTGTTGATCTTATTTCTCTCAACAGCAGGGTGAAATCGTTGTCGAAAGAGTCTACATATCGTAGCTACACAACCCCAGGGGGTGGCTGGACTTCTATAAGGATTGAGTTATAAACCCTCATGAAACAGGCTGAGAATTGTTGCATCATTTCCTCCGACGCCCTCTTCATATTATTACACTATGTCAACAGTTGCAAGGGGTTTTTCTTGTCTCCCCATCTGGTAAGGAAGGACGTTTCAAATACGGCAACGTCTCAAATACTTCCTGCTCTGAGGGATTTGAAACACTTCCTCACCTCCCCCGCAAAACTCTGTGTTAACAAACTCATTTTCACATCTGCATAGTCTACCTCTTTTATGTCGACGAAATTGTTGAACCAATCCAGAGGCCTTTGGGTTGAAACGTTCCCTTCAATATCATAGAGCTTAATCCTCTAACTGTAATTTTCTGGCAAATCATGCATTTGGGATGGCAGAACAAGGGGGGTGAATTTGGTGGCCATGGCTTTAGGATGTTTGTGGGTTTGGGGGATATTATTAGATACTAGGTCTTTGAATCTCTTCTGGTCTAAAACCATCTCGTCCAAGCCGGTTTATGAATTAGAACTGAACAAGGTTTGTTCAAATAATGCGTCGAACTCAAGGTCGTCAATGCTTTGTGTTTCATCTTTGGGTAAGGACAGAGTTATGTCCAGGTAATAGAATGGGTTTGGCGCTTAATCTTTAGTCCTATGTAGAATTTTCTCAGGGTCGTACACAGGCTCTACCGGGTTTGGGTCAGGATTTGCTCTGGTATAGATCATCCTCGGAGCCAAGGTTTCTAAACCCGTTACTTGGTGCTACTGGTATTTTTGACTGGAGTCCCCAGGGTAAAGGTTTCATCCAACATAGATGTTTGTCCCTCTGTTACCCTCAAGGGACAAAATTGTAACTTTAGTCATTCTCCGAGGGAATATTTATTCAATTTCGTCCTCGGCAACGGCGCTAGAATTTTAGCTCTTTGTAAACTTCGTTCGGCTGAGAAATAAATGATAGAGGAAACCTACAAACCAACTTTGAGATCCGAAACAAGCCTTTCAAACCTGGAGAGGTCTCTCGAGAGAGACTTTGTCTCGATACAAGATATGACTTTGAGCTATCGGCTAGATTTAACACCTTTGAAATAATAAGTTCTGGTTATATTGATGCAATAGAGTAATACCTTGGGATATGGAATCGGTTCGAGAAAATGATAGAAACAAATGACTCGGTGACTGAAATTGAGAGGATAAAGGCTAAGCGAGCAACAATATTCAGTGAAAAATCATTGTGTGAGGCGGGGGGGACACAAAAAGAAACTCGGAGCATCGGTGAGGATGAATTCAGAGTTAACTTAGAGAAAAATGGTTTTTCTAAATGGCGTGAATCCTAGGGAACAGCGCAGTGAATCCCAGGTTCGAAAATACGTTCCTATTTAGACAGAAATAGATATGAATAAAGAATACAGGAAGTACGTATGAAAATAAAGGAAACAATACATCCATCTACTACAATTAGAATCTTTTCATCAAGATTTAGAACTTTTGCATTAAATTTTGATCGAGCTCAAACTACGTTCCATAGTCATTGTCTACACTAGTTTTCCAACCAGCTCGGCTTACATTGGAAATATCAAATATATAGGCAAGGGTGCCTCTTGGGTTACCCTGCTCTCTAGCTACTATCTCTAAAATTTAGGAAACTGAATACTCTACGTTGAATGACTCTTTGCATGACGCCTTTCCAAAAATAGAAAACAACTGCTCTGGTCGAATCACGACTGCTTGTATTCTACCATGGGGATTCGGTTAGCAGTGAGGTCTCGTCATGGCAAGAATGATGTGTCAATTCCTTCCTTTGGAAAAAATTCTGAATGATCAAATATTATGTCAGGGTCTTGCTATCTATAGCAACGGCTTTGATTTTTGTCGCGCGCTCATTTTTGGGGAGTGTACATGGCGAGTGGTTGTTGACTATCATGGTCATTACCAAAATGAAAAAATGTCTAAGGACGATGCCTCCTTCAAAATTTTCAAGATCTACTCTTTGTTTGAGGATACGAGAATGGACTCGGTTAATCAGATTTCTTCTCCATGGGCTTTTTCCTCGGTCGCTTCACATTCTCTGAAATGCTTCACATTCCTTTCTTCTGATAGTATTTGTGTTTCACAAAGATGTATGATTGTACCCTGTGCCTCTCTGACCTATATATTGAGCCATGTCACATTTCCTTCACAGCTTTGTGATGCTAACACTTCAAGGGTCTTTGCTACTAGTTGTTGTCTCAGTTCCCTATTCTCCTGGTAAAGTTCGGCGATCGCGAGTTGTGCATGTTTCAGCTGTTGAGATGGATCTCGAACATTAGTGCCCATGGAATCTATCCTCCTCGTTCTTCTCCCTCTCTCTCATCTTGTACCTTCGATAGGTTCCAGCTGAATAGCCTACATAAGTAATTCTTCGACAGTCGATCTTATGCGTGGCTCATTTGGGACTCGGGTTTCCCCTGCTTCCTTTTTCTTCCTTGGCCTACCCCTTCTCTAGAGTATCTGTTGTTGGGAAGAAAGGGCTTCTAACATCCTTCCTTACTGCTCAACTTCTCCCCCTCCCGGCTCTACGTGGTGTGATATCATCATTTCCATGGGTAGATGGAAAACTCCCATTGGATCCTTGGGGATGCCTGATGCGAGTAAGAATGAATCTCAATCACTTTGGGGCTCAGGCCTGGCGCTTATACCACTATGTGTGCCCTTTATTATGTTTTTGGATGTTTCAATGGTGCAACCCATATTTTTCTTGCGAGCGGTGGATCTGACAAGTCCCAAGGAGGAAAACCTGATCAATCTAGGCTTGCGAGAAAAGATTACAAACAATGCATAAACCTGATTCACGAATAGAATGCATGCAGAGCATCCAGAATGTAGAACAGAGAAGGTGGGAGGAGGAATCATGCCAAGGAACACTAAATTCATGGTGACTGGATGTTTTGAAACAAGTTGTAGATTTTCCATAGCACATCTGTAAGTTTCAAACCTGCGAAGTAAAGCAATGCATATAGATTCTTAAGAAAAACAAAATTTAATCAATGTCTCATTCACATAGTACACAGATATTTATATCGAAAACCCTCAACTGGGGAAAACCATTCTTATATTCATTATATCAAATTTCACCATTCACCATACAATATATACAATGTTTTTAGGTATTTTGTAGATACCAAAACCCTAATCCCTTAATCCGGGATTAATTTAGAAAACCGCTAAAAATAGCAAAATCCGCTAAAAATAGAAAAATCCGCCCAAAACCCAAATCCCTTAATCCACTAAAAGTAGAAAAAATCACCCAAAACCAAAACCCTAATCCCTTAATCCGAGATTAATTTAGAAAACTGCTAAAAACGCAGTTGTCGAACCCGACGCTTCCACACACACATGCAAAGAATATAACATATAGCCAACATTCCCCCACTTGTTTTTTTCTTTGCATCCAGGGCTTCACAAGGTTATATAGTCAACAATCTAGGGAAGCAATGCCCATTTTTACTCTACACCAGGAGAACTTTTCAGTGCACAGAGACTTTGTCAATAAATCTACAACATTCTTCAAAGTGTCAACCTTTTCCAGCAACACCTTCTTTTCCTCAACCATGTCTCTCACAAAGTGATACTGAACATCAATATGCTTTGTCTTTGAATGATAAGATAGGTTATTTGCCAGGAATATTGAACTTTGACTATCACAATCTAATCTCACTACTTTTTGTACCAACCCAATACCTGGAAACAATCTTTGTAACCATACTGCTTCCTTGCTTACATGAGTGACTGCCATGTATTCAACTTCTATAGTTGAGAGTGCTACTACAACTTGTCTTTTTCTCATCCAAATGATTTTTCCTCCAAATAGGTTAAACGCATACCCACTTGTAGATCTTTTGCAATCCAGATCTCCAGCCTAGTCTACATCAACAAAGCCATGTATGTTCACCACTATGTCCAATCCTAGTCTTCCTTGGTAGCACAATCCATAATTGGTAGTGCCACACAAATACTACAAGACCCTCTTTACTGTTGTCCAATTATCCTTCCCTAGTTTTGACATATACCTGCTCAAAAATCCCACTGCATGTGCAATGTCTGGTCTAGTACAGACCATTGCATACATCAAACTGCCAATTGCACTGGCATACGGAACATGGGACATGTCCTCTTCTTCTTCTTGTGTCTTGGGACACTGATCTGTAGATAACTTTACACCTATAGGAATAAGAACCTTGACCATTTTACTTCCATGCATAATAAACCCTTGCAATATTGTCTCAACATATTTCCTCTGATTCAACCAGAGTTTCATGTTTGCATGATCTCTTTTAATCTCCATTCCTATAATGAAGTTAGCAACACTGAGATCCTTCATGTCAAATTTGGAGGATAACTGCGATTTCACCTCCTTGATAACATCCATGTTATTTCCTACCAACAACATGGAATCAACATACAACACTACATAAATGAAGTGATTACCAACCTTCTTGGAATATACACAGTGATCAGCCCTGCTTCTCACAAATCCCAATCCAAGAATGTATGCGTCAAACTTTTGGTACCACATCCTAGGTGATTTCTTCAGACCATATAGTGACTTCTTTAGCTTACATGCCAACTCTTTCTTTCCCTTTACTACAAAGCCCTCTAGCTGCTTCATGTATATTTCTTCTTTCAAATCCCCATGTGGGAATGATGTCTTCACATCCATTTGTTCCACTTCAAGATCAAAAGCAACAGCAATAGATAAAAGAAATATAATATAAGTTAACTTAGCAACAGGAGAAAAAATCTCACCAAAGTCAATTCCCTCTACCTGGGAATAACCTTTTGCTACTAATCGAGCTTTGTATTTCTCCACTTTTCCTTTTGCATTAAACTTCTTCTTAAACAACCATTTGCTACCAACATATTTTCTTCCAGCTGGAAACTCAACTATATCCCATGCCTCATTCTTATCCAAGGCATCCATTTCTTCAACCATG